>APFE031001796.1:234710-370564 GCA_000404065.3 Pinus taeda | reverse complement strand
GGCCTAATAGTACGTCACAAACATCCAGAGGTGTAACATCACACAATACCTCATCTGTGAATGGTTTGATGCTGTAGGGAAGGCGGCACTACTGGCGAACTTTGAGATCTCGTCCTTCATGAAGCCACCCAATACTATACGGCTGTGGGTGTGGTGTACTCGGTAGGCCCAACCGCTTCATGACCTCTACTGAAATAAGGTTCTTTTGGCTGCCACTGTCGACAATGAATTGTAGTGGCGAACCCTTCACCCACATCTGTGAGTGGAAAAGACATTCCCCTTCCTCTGGCTCTTCGGGCTCATTATTCTGGATCTTGGCAGTGGCAACAGTGGCGCTGGGATCTGCATCAATGATCTGCTTCCCTTTGCCATTCTCCTTGTCAGGTTCTGGCTCAGGGTCGGAACATGTATCTGATTCGGAAGCCTTCAACTCGGCCACCAGTGACTGCTTGGTCCGACACTCACTTGTGTTATGAGTGGGACTCTTTTGGAACTCACACCACTTTCCTGTGTCCTTCTTCGACTTCGTGGTGTTGTTCTTTTCTTTCGACGGGTTGTTTTGGGTCACCCCGCCTTGGCTTTTTCCTTTAGGCTTCGGATTTGCAGATCCAAAGTCTCGCTTCTTCTGTTTGAACTTTTTGCTCGATTTTGACAGCGTATTGGTATGCTGTGCCGAGTGAGGAGATGTCCAAGAACTCCATCTCTTCCTGGATGTATCTGTGTAGGCAGACGCGGTATTTGAGCACCAGATGCCGCTCAGAATCTTTGATACCCAACTGTGTGCAAAGGGTATGAAAAATGTTTGTGAACTCTGGAACATCTTGGTCTCGTCCTTGCCGTAGTGTGGTCCATTTGATGTATTTGTCCTCATAGCATTTGACAGGGTAGTACTGCTCCTTGATGGCATCCGGGAAGTCATTCCAAGTGGGTGCGGCTGAAAATAATGAGCCTGTACTTTCATCCTTCTGCTCGCAGTAGGTTTCCCACCAGTCCTTGACGTGGGGGGCTGCTTTGAGAAGAGCGAAAACAATCTTTTCTCGACTTGAAAATTCGTGAACAGAGAAATACCCATCTAGCAGATTTAACCATTTATCTACGGCATCTGAGTCTATTTTACCCTCGAAGATGGGTATTTCAAAATTAACTTGTACCTTAAAGGGCGTGGCGTTTCCAGAGTCGCTGCTGGAAGCCGATGCGTCACCTCTAGGTAGCCGCTGAAGAATCTGCGCAAAACTATCCATCATCGCGTTCCGTTGTTGCTCGAGGGCTTCTTCGAGCAAGATTGTGATAGGATCTCCTGCCCCCTCGTCTTTCTTCTCATCCGCCATGGGAGGCCGTCGGGATTTTCGAGGCTGGTCTTGCAAAGGTTCGACCAGTTCAAGCCCTAACTCCTTATATCCTGACCTCGTCTGGGACATGCAAAGAAAAACCGAGAAAAAGCAGACCGCTCTGATACCACTGATCCGGATTTAAATAGGAACGCAATATATTGCAGAGATAACCATAAATACAGAGATGCGATAACCATAATAAAGAGATGCAGCGGAAATAACACTTTATTTCATTAATGGAAAATACCGAAATATGCTTACAACCAGAATTGGAAATAAACCAGCTAGGACGATGGTAGCTTATCTCTGAGAAGAGATGTGCGGCTACATGTCTCTGAACTGTTCCGAACTTGTGTTACAATGAGGCTCGAAGGCCTATTTATTATTGAGAAACAATGGAAAACCCTTCACATTCCAAAACCGACCCTTAGAAGATGAAACGCCAAATTGTGGGCCCCGTTTTGGGTAAATTGGTACATCAATTTCCCGGGGTCGTAACTTTGGCATACGATCTCCGTTTGACGCGTATGATAGCTCGTTAGAAAGATCTATCGGAGAACTACCACTTTGGGAAGGGCAACATCGGTCCATGGACCCATGTTGCCCCCAGATTTCCCAAAAAACGTCGTTTAGGGCCTCAAAACGGCTCCGGAAGTTCAAGACCCGAAAAAAACTGCTAAAAATAGTAAATTGTGCTACAATTACGGAAACTGAAAAACTGAAAGAGATAGTTACGGGGGTCCAAATGGGATAGGTGGGTGGCCACCAACATCCACCTGGATCACATATCTAGAATAGTTTCTCTGTATTGGCTAAATCTAGGATTATTCACAGAATACTCTCCTTTAATTTGTTTTATGATAAATTTAGTGTCTCCCATGATAGAAACTCTCTTGGCTCCAATATTTCTTACAATTTGAAATCCTAAGATTAGCACTTCATACTTTGCCATGTTGTTTGTGCATTTAAAGTTTTATCTAAAGGCATGACCTTCAGAATGATTATTTTCCATATTATGATTCCAAACCCCTGCACCTGCTCCTAATTTGTTCACTAAACCATCAAAATCTAAGTGCCACCTAGATTCATGAAATATATTTTCACTGTCAGGTTCTTTATGTTCTTATTTGAAAACTGTGTTATTGTCCTTTTCAGTGTCTAAATTACATAAAATGAAAGAATCCATATCAGAATGTACAAAATAAATAGGATAGTTCTGTGGTTTATTTGTACTACTGACCATGCATTTCATTAAAGTTTATCTATAGATCTTTTTGATCTGACCAAATACTGAAATTGTGGCATAACGCATGTCTAATTATAGAGACCCCTGCAATTTTTCTACCCATGAGCGAGATAAAAACATTCCATACTTTGGAGGGATATCATCAACTACAATATCCATGACAATACTCTTACATGGGTGACTAGAGTGACACACAAGTCTTGTATCAAGCCTAGGCACTTGACTTTACTTGAATGAAAAGAGAAAATATCTTTGTATGGTCGGGTTATATCTATATCCAATGTTTCCATGATTGCTTTAGGCATTACATTGTGAGATGCCCCTAAATCTAACATAGCATTGTGAAATATTTTATCATGAATAGTCAAGCTAATGTAGAATGGAGGAACACCACTTTGTTGATGTTTTCCATTTATCTCAAGACCAAATATTAACTCTAGTTGGCCATCATTTAGATTAGCAGAGTGTTCTCCTTCATCTATATTCAGTGTTTCAGTGATTTGTGCTTTGTATGAATCATTTCTTATCAATTCTATTAAAGGAACTGATATTTTTAATTTGGCAATTTCAAATTGGATATTAAATGGTAGTTTGTGTTTTTCCTAACTAAATGATTTCTTCCTTGGAAATTGGATCTTGTGTGGTTTTATCTTTCTTATCTTCAGTTGGTAATTCAGTTTGTGTTTGGGTGTCTATTGTTTTACTATTTTCAATTCTCTATTTTGGAACAGTTTGGGAAGCAGTTGAAATCTGGATAACATTTGAAGCTTGAGTATCTTTTTATTTTTTCACATCATTTGAAGTTTTAGCAGTAGCTGATTTTTGAATATTAGCGAAAGTTTTGACAGCAGTATCTGTAATGTCTACAATTTTTGGATTGGATGCAATTTTGGAGTGAAATTTTTTGGGTTTCCCTAGAGATAATTTGCAACACTTTGGTTGCAGGAGCTCCCACTATTTCCTTGGTCTGAGTTTGGACAGTTTTATTAGTAGGGGATTCTGTATTTTTCCTACTCCTAAGGTTATATTTCTTATGAACTTCATTAATAGCAAATTCATAACCTTGTTTATAATCAAAAGAATCTCCAGATTGTAACTGTAATTGTTGTAACATGCATAGTTATTGTTCTTCCTGGGTAAGAAAAATAGTATTACCATCATTTATTCCCATTAAGTTAATCTAGGTGTCTTCATCTTCTTCATTTTGGTGGGAAGTTTCAGCATAGTTTTCTTGGAAAGGTGGTCTAATGTGTTGATCAGGTGGCCCTTCTCTAGGCTTACCAGTATTGGGATTCTTCCTAATGTTTGGATTTCTTATGTGAGGGCCTTGTTGTTGATTGTCCCATTGTGGTTTTCTTTCCATAATTTCTAATCTACCCACTAATTTTTCTAAACTTTTAGCCAAAGTATCTATCTTAACATCTGCAGTGCATGGTTCCTTCTTAATGGTAACTTCCTTTCATTCCTCATTCTATCTCTTTTAGCCAACAAGTTAGCTTCTACACTAACTACATCACTCTGCATTTTTTCTAAAGTTGGTGGGTTTCTTTCTCTCAATTCGTAAGACATATCAATGTCAAAACCACTAGGAAATTTAATTAGTGCTAAATCTGGTGGAGGTTTGATATTTGCACGGATTGCATTGTAAATAATGTTAAACCTAGTACAATAGTCTTGAACAGATTCATTAGGAGCTCTTCTAATGTTTTCATATTCAGATAATATTTTTAAAGGAATTTTCTTCCTTTCCCATCTATTGATGAACAATCTATGGAAAGCAGGTAAATCAGCAATATGACCAGCAGGTAAACGTTTAAACCATTTCTTGACATCTCCTGCTAGTGTTTGTGTAAATAATCTCACTTGTACATCTTCTTCATCAATTTCATGTAATTCAAAGTAATCATTCATTTTATTTACATGTTGTTGTGCAGTATATTGACTAATACCATCAAACTGAAAGATTTTAGTTTGATAGTCTTATGGCATGGCATGTACTTGAGCTAGTAAGGTCAAAGGAGCATATCTAGCAGCCATGGCTAAGATTCTAGATTGGCTAGGAGGTAATGTGGTAGTGCTTGAATATGAACTTGAAGGGCTTACAACTGAGCTTGAAGGGTTAGAAAATGTAGCAGAAGTACTATAAGATGAAGTTGGAGTATTTGGGGATGGAAATAAAACTTTGGGTTGAAGAGGGAGCTTGGGGATGAATGATTCTGTGGAATGAAATGTATTGGAAATAATAGATGAGGTGGTACTAAATAAAGATGAATTTACAGATTTGAAAGGAATGATAGAAGGCTTAGGAGTAGCAGAAATTAAGGTAGATAATCAATTGACTGTTGAAAATAAGCTTCATCTATGTGTTTTATCAGATTTGAGGTCAAAGCATCAAGTTTGCCAAAAGTGTCTAGAACAAGTTGATCTAAATCGAGATGTATAATATTCCTCTTTGCTTCAATAAATTGAATAAAAGCAAGGTCTACTACAGTATCATGAATTCAAGTTTCAGATTTGGTATGAAACAATGAATGCTGAAATGATAAATCAAATTGAAGATCCTCTAAGTTTGATAACTCTTTAGGAAATTAATTTTCTTTGGTTAGCTTACTGATGCTTTCTTGACTTTCTACTTTATTGTTTTTTCTTAATATTTTGTCTCAATTATCAACAATTATAGCAAGGTTTGGATCTGGTGCCCTGGTATAGTATGTTCTTTTGGAAGCCAGAATTTTAATTTTTTGATTTTTTAAATAAATCTTTTACAGCCGTAAATGGCCTTAAGGTGCAAAGATGAGATTTAGGATTTCCTTTAAGGTTTATTGGACTAAGGACTCGTTCCCAAGTATGGTCACAACTATGTTATCACTCTAAAATTTCCATAGGGTTGTCATGAAAGAAATTATAGAGGTAACCACAACCCTACTTTTGAGATTAGGATCTAGCCTTCCTAATGCTCAGAGAGGGCTCTCTCTTAATGATTTAACTTTGTTAAATTAATTGATTTTAAGCTAGTTATTTAAGATTGATTGGATTTTGATTTGATTTGGTGGTGGAATCTCTGATTCATATGGAAAGATAAGTTTCTTTTTACCATTGGGCCATGGAGTCCAAATGTCAAGAAAACAAGACTGAATCAAGTTCTAAAGATAGTGTTCATAGGATAAGGTAGCTGAGTAAATTTACATCTTTTAGGCTAGATGGTGAAGTGGTTTTTCAATTGGGGTCAAGGAGCAGTTAAGGATTAATCAAACTAGATAATGAGTGAAATGAAATAGGTCAATCGAAAGTAGGGAACAACGAAGAATTCCTTACTCTGGATATCAGAAGAAAACATAAAAATGAATAATTGTTCAAGACAGAGTGTACTTAAACAAATTATGTAGTAACATTCCAGTTATTTCATTCAAATTTGAAAACATGTATGTATGTGAAAATACTTAAGAAAATAACAATTTGACAAATGAAAGATACCTCACTAAAGTGGCCCAACACATGAATCCTATAATGCAACGCCTTTATTACTCAGTCTAGTCCGCTGACTTGAAAATTTTTACAATAAACCCTCAGATTTTCAGATCAATGTAACTATAGAAATGTTCAACAATCCACCAACAATACTTCGAATTATGAAGTATTTATACAAAAAATAGTTACAAAATATCTTAAACTATTTTAGGAATTATTCAGGGGAAATAAAATATCTTCATGCAAGAAGATAAAGACACCTAGAACACTAAAAGGCTAGCTATCCCTTTTTTTACTGATTTGTTTTTTTTTGTTTTGATCTTTTGATGCTTTCTCTCCTTGGTTGTTGCTCTATACTGGTTGTACTTCTACTCTACTTTTTGACTGATACTTTTTCATCTGATACTCTTTGACTTAGTTGATCTGTTGTTTTACTTTCACTGCTCTGTATTCATTGTTTACCTTGCATTCGTACAGTAAATCATTCAACTTTTCCCAAGTCTCTGTATCTAGTAATTTAATATTTACCATTCTTCTATAGACTTCATCAGCTTCTGTATGTTTTGAAAAGTTAGGCTTGTTTACAGAAAGATGTTTTACCTCATGTCGGAGTTAAAAGAGATTATCAAAAGTCTAGTAAAGACCTTTTTTGTAGGCATCCCTTTCATAGAAGAATTATTGGTTTGTTATTTTGCCACTTCTCTTATTCTCTTATCATAGTCTTCATGTGACATCAATCTATCATTTATTACCAATGCATTAGGCAGACCTTTCTGCCTCAAAGTATCAAATTTCACCATAAACCTGCCTGTTGCGAACTCCATTGTTTGGCATTTATACTCAAGTTGTGTCATCAGGTTCCTCTTGGTGATTACCTCCTTCACTTCTAGTATGGTCCCAGTTCTGTCAAATATTCCAAGCTCCTGCAATTCATACTTATTCTTTGAGTTAAGGAACTAGATTATTCTTGAGGCTTCTTCCAGCATATTTCCAAGTTCGGCCCTAACCCTTTGAATTGCCTCACCAACCTCTTTCACTAAATCATTTTGTTCAAAGGTCACCTCTATAGATGGCCAAATATCATTTATTGAGTCAATGATATTGGCCCATAAAAGTTGTTTTTCTTAGGCTAGTGGCTCTTTCAGTGTTAATTCTTTCTCCAACTTCTGTATCCTTTGATTCAACCTGTTTGCCTTCTGAGCTTAATTCTTATGCATAATTTGAGCCAATTTCTTCTTATCCTCTAGACTTTTTATTTGTTCCTTCAGTCTATTTATTTCATTGGTCTCGATGGACATATCCTCCATGGATTTGACCTGTTTACCTACTTCATAACTAGGATGAGCTGTTGTTGTTGTTGAACCTGTTGCTGATGTAGTTGGAAGTGTTGTAGATAGTGGAGTTGTTGCGGCCAATGAAGCTTCTAAAATTGAAGGAATTGTTGTGGTAACTATAGGAATAGCAGTGGCAATATCTATCTCAATGCTGACCTCTTTCCCGTGTATTCACTTGTCCATTTCATTCTCCATTTCTTTCAACTAAGCATTTAATTGAAGATTGAGGTACATCATTTCATCCTTATGGGTTTGGCTCTCTAGAACTTCCTTAGTCTGTGGATGTTTAGAAGAAGGCAACTTCAGTTGCTTCTTCAATGCAGCAATGTCTTCATTTTTCTTCTTTATGAGATTTTCTATTGCCTTGATATCATTTGGATTGTATCCAATCTCAATAACCAAGTCTTCTAGTGACTTGATTCTACTATCCTTTGCTTGTGAGGATGCTTTCTCTAGCTTAAATTGTGTTGTGATGTTGTCTAGAGAATTTTGAAGTTTCTGAACACTCATGGCCTTGTTGGTCATCATTGAGTATTTCATTTCTCCTTCCTACTTATGAAATTTAATTTGATCAATAGGGTGAACATCCCTAGCCAAAACTTCAAATTTTGTTTTCCTGCAATCTGATGATGACTTAGGCTACTGGAATGTAGGCAGAAAAAGGTAATTTGCATTTCACCAGTTTTAATGTCAAAAGCTAACATTAACCTATTCTGATTGCTAGGATAATATTTTAAATATTGGGGATAGGTTTCAGCTTCCAATGCCTCATTTCTTAATTTGATCTCTTTATACTTCTCCTTTATATCTTTTTTCTTATCCACTGGTTTTCTTGATGATGAGACCTCAATGCTAAGTTGTTTCTAAATACTCTGAGTATTAGAGGTAGAAAGTTAACGAGTTTCCTCTGAAACTGTTGGAGTTGTGCTCTCTCTGACCCCTATATTTCTATCCATGATTTGCAGTGTCTTCACTGTCTCAACTATCTCTTCTTGCTCACTTACAGGATTTAGCTTGGGCTTCTTCCTGTACATGATTTCAAATCTATCATGTGTTGTATTATGTTTGAGCAAGAACCCTCTTCTTTGGTCCTTTTTACATTCCTGTCCTACAAGGCTGGAGTATGAAAAATGGAACTAGTATCCATCTGTTTCTCCATATCTATCAAGGTATTTTCCAACCATTTTGACTGGTTGGCATATTTTTCAATGTTTGGTTTGAAGTCATGCATAAAAGGACTCAATTCGAATTTGAGTCTGAGTTTGTTTATGACACCTAAAGGGTCACATTTCCATGTGAAACTGCTACTGGACTTCATTTCCTATAAACACTTCTCTGTTTCTTCTCCAGCCTCCCTATTATTATAGATAAAAGGACCCAACTAGTTTTTGATTTTGAACTATGTTTTCTTCCTAGCTGATAAAAAATTTACATCATCTGAATTTATACTCTGTGTGATATACTCTAATGCAAATATTCTCATACGGAGATATTTAGGCAACTTATAGGGAGTGAGTTGGCATCTATATATTCGGATTTCAGTGTGGTCTTAGTATAGATACCAGTCTCCTATTCTACTATTTTTAGACAACTTCAAAACTCTCTTTATCTCATTACTGATCCTGGATTGACTACTACTGGTTAGCATATTTACAACTGGATGAACAAAGGAATCAATGAACTCTTTCTAACTGAAAGAGTGGAATACTTTTGGATTAAGGGTGTCCAAAGGATGACAGATCTAGGATGGCCCTTGGTGTCCAGCTTCTGGATGTTGACTGGAAACTTATTGGAAATATAAGAAAATGTGGAAAAATACTAAAGAGTATTTGAATACTCTTTCATTTGGCAGTCTAATCAATTGATCATGGATTATGTTTTCCAAGAACTGGGAAAAATTGAAAAGTGCAGCTGGAGGCTTGCTTTGGAAAAGCATAGAGAGGAAAGGAAGCACAGGCTCATCTGCATGCTCATCAGTATTATACCCTCGAATACAAGAGAGCATGGTCACAATTTGTCTGGCCCTCTTAGAGAAAATGGTGGTTGAGTATGGAGGATTGTCTGTAGGAGTATGAGACTCTTCTAGGATGAAAGTCTGAAATATTTGAGTCCTCTTGGGAAGGTCCAGCTTCAAGCAGAGTTCACGTAGGTTTTCAATGGAAAATGGGGTTTCATTTAGGTTTGGCTAGATCTACAGCATTTGGTTTATTGACTCTGCAATGATTGTAAACAAAATCTTTTGGTTAGGAGAGACTATGGCTCTTTGGCTTGGGATATAGCAGAGTTTGCATAAGTGGATTGTTTCAAGGAATTAGTATACCTTCGGGAACAAGTATTTGGGAAAATTGGATTCCTATAGATGAATGTCATCATTTTGGTTCAGGAATTTCTCTTTGCTCCAGCAGTGGAGTTTCAATAGATGGCTAGGGGAATCTATGTCTTTGATTTGGAAATATTTGTCAACCAATGGGAGGTGGTTAACATCCAGGTGAGGGGTTTACAGGGGTTTCTCATTTAGAATGCTTTGGGAAGCCATAATTGGGTTTATTCTATTGAATTATTGTTTATCTAGCTCAAGGAGTACACTCAGGACTTCAGGAATAGTGGGATTGCGAATATAGTCTGTAGGAAAGGGATTTTGGATGAACAGTGGGGTTATTTTAGTTTGGAAATGCTTTTAATTGATTCAATTAATTAATCTTTTATCAATTACTGTGCAAAGCTTAAATGCAGGGCAGTTCTGGTTCTTTCAAGAAGACTTGGAAAAATGATGATTAGGTGTGCATACAGGGTTTTGTGGTAGCAGCGGAGGTTTCTGAGGCTTGAATTGCCTATATGCTGCTTAAAATTTGAAATTTGTCACATCTTCTTGTTGCAGGTGAGGTTAAAATGGCTAAGCAAAGCTTCAGGGATTAGATTGGTCTGGAGAGGTGTTTGCAACAAAATAAAAATAAAAAGGGTGAAAAGGGGGGCTTTTGGCTTTTAACCGACAACGGTTAACTTTTGGGCGGAGGACTAATATATGAACAATAGGTGGTTTCCTCATTATGTGGGGAGGCGGTTTTATGCCATATCGCACCGCTTTTGAGTGAAGGGCGGTATTTTTTTAGAGCACGCGATATAATGTGGGGCTGCCACATAGCAAAGGGGCACTTGGGAAAAACCATGAATCTCGTGTGTTGTTGGGATGCTAATTGTTGGATGATGGGAGCATGCGATATGGGCATGGGCCATCAGATCTATAGGTGGGAGATCAGAGGGCTATAGTGCTACGGAGTTGCGAGGGTGGAGTCGAGGTGTGGGGTCAGATTTCATTTAATTGTATGTGAAATAATATATGTGGTGGGTTAAATATATACAAAGGTTTAGTGAGGGTCGGGGAATTATAAAGTGGGGGATTAAATATAATAAAGTGAGACGATAGGTTAGAATAATGTAAGGGTTAAGCTAAAAAGGGTATCGGGGAGGGTTTTTTATGGGGCCTGATATATTTAACCTTTTAAGCTTAGGATAGGTGGGGTTTAGTGGGTTTTAAATGGAAGAGGGAAATTAATAAGGGGAGAAATTATTTTTAAAAGGGTAATGCCTAGGGAAAGGGTTTTAATAATGGAAAAAGGGTTAAAATGAAGGGAAAGGGTTATAATGATGGAAAAAGGGTTAAAATGAAGGGAAAGGGTTATTACCAAGGGAAATGAAGAGGGAAGGGTTGTTTGGAACCAATAAGGGGAAAAACATTAGGGAATGAAAAGTAATGAAGGGGTGAAGAAGGGAAATTAATAAACTAGACATGTAGGGGTTTGGTGAAATGAGGGGAAATTAGTGAATAAGCTTTAGTATTTAGACCCAAAATTATATAGAATTTTTTAGGGTAAATACCCAAAGTAATACACAACTTTTGTGAATGTCCTCTTTCCTCTAATAGTTCCTCTTGCACATGAAACATAGGATTTAAGCATGATGAAGGTACATTTGAGCTAGCAACCTTGTGCATTCCAAAACCTCTTCTACCTACACTTTATTTATCCTAGAATTTTCTCTTCATTTATTGGGTGCATTTGAGCTTGCTAGCCCTTTATTTATTTTTTTTTTATAAGAAAACTATCTAATTCTAACCTTATAACTTCATATGGCTCAGACTAAACTGATGAGATCATTATTACTCTCTACCTAACTGTTGATCTACCATGATTAAACAGTTTGGCTAGATCTTCATTCTCTATCTACCAACATGAAATTTAAAGCATGAATGAAGCAAGATTAAATTTTTTGACCATCATGGATTATGGCATTTTGAAAAGTTGCACACAATCTTATTTTGCAAGGCAAAGTAAAAAGTAGTGGCATTTGAATTTGCATCACTTTCGAATCTATTTTTTTATCTCTTTTTGGTGGGGTTCATATTTTAATTATTATTTTTAATCCTTTTATTTTATTCCTTTGATTTTTCTTTTAGGAATTACCCTCTTTACACTTTTTACTTTTAATATGGGAAAACATGTTGCAGAAAGAAAAAGTATGTACAATATTACAGGACTAATCATAGCCAGTTCAATATTATGAATCCTATTATTATCGGACCCTAACATGGGGAAGATCACTCTTAAATATTTTCTATAGGGATATTGAGTCACAAGCTGGGTGGTAACATCAAATTTCGAGAGCATTTACAGGGCAAGCTAACTATCTTTATGAGATCTTAAAAGGAGAGTGAGAAATGGAATCACAGAAAAATGATATCAGTTAGGATTAAAAAGAATTTAAGTATTTTTTAATCATATTTCAGAGGAAAACATTTAGATTGTAAACATAGATAGTAGTAAGGTGCTCCAACAACATATCTTAAACTATAATTTATGCTTTACAATAAGAATCAAAGATGCATGAATGGATAAGCAAAGACACATTCAACATAGAAATAAAGAGATCACCAGGTCAAAATAGGTCAAGTATCTTGCAAACAATCCTTTTTATTGATGCTTCCACATGAAAAATACAATGCTGCAAATAGAAAAGATAGTTCCAATGACTTGGCTCCAACCCTTAATACTCCCAATACATGGAGTATTTAAACAAAAAAAATACAATGATTTTCTTTGTACACTTGGCAATCTATTATTTATTACAATGAAAGGAAAAATTACTAATGTAACCACGAAGTGGCCACACTGAGAAAACCGGGATAGGTGGTCCTATTTTTCAGGTGTGTTGTTGCCTGAAATATTAATTTGACTGTAGTGGTTATGCTGATGTGGCTGGTGCTAACTCAGGTCTATGTTGGCACTCTAATCATCCTTGTCTCGTTTCTCCTGATAATCACATAGCTCACTCCGCGCTTCCTCATCTGGAACTTTAAATTTAGTTAATCTTGTATATATTTCATCAGCCTCAGTGTACTTAGCAAATGTCAGTTTGACTAGACATACGTCCTTCAATTCATGCTCAATGTAAATTAAATTTTGTATAGCTTCCAACGATGTCTTTCCTATTATGTTTCCTTTAATGTTGGAAATATTTGCAGCATCTGTGGCTATGCCATGGAATTTCTTGACATAATCCCCTTTATCCATGATTTTGTCATTTATGACAAAGAGAGAGGGGAGATCTTTCTGATGTAAAGGCTGCATTTTTTTAAAGAACCTATTGACTGTCAGTTCCATAACTTGACATTTTTCTTCTAGCTGCACATTTTATCTCTTCTTTGTCAACACCTTCTTGATTTGTAGTATATTCTTTGTTCTATTTGCCACTCCCAACTCTTCTAGCTCATACTTTTTCCTTGCATTCAAAAATTTGATTATCCTGTTAGTTGTTCTTGGCATGTCTCCCAATTCTACATTGGTAGCTGAAATGGCTTCTCTAGCCTTCTTTACTAATTATTTCTATTCAAAGATAATTTGGACGCTAGGAAAAATTTCATTCATACCATTGATTATATTGTGCCAAACAATCTCCTTAACTCTCCCTAATGTGTTTCCAATAGATGATTCTTTCTCTGCGTTTTGTAGTGCTTCAATTAATGCCTTTTCCCTTAGCATTTCCACCAAGTGATTGCTTTCAACTCTTTTGATTTGATCTTGCAGCACATTGACTTGTGTTTCCAATATTTTTATCTCCTTAGTTTGCAGATCCATGCCTTCCAAGCCAGCTATTCTGTATTGATTCCTGCTCCTCTGGCTGTACTTGCTAGAGCGGTTATGGGAGGGGTTGTTAGAGGAAGGGCCTCCATTGTTGCATTGGCCATCTGTGCTACCTTTTCTTTCTCTTGCACCATATTTTCCATCTCTACTTCCATTTGTTTGATCTGGAGAGACTGATCCACTATTAATTTCAACATATCAACCTTTTGGCTTTCTGTTTCATCTATCTCCTTGGTCAGTGGGTCATGTGTAGCAGTCATCTTGAGTTGCTTCTTCAAAGCTGCAATATCTATCTGTTTTTTCTTTATTACTTATTTAGCTACTTTTATATCTGAGGGATCATACCCAATCTTCACTACCAAGTCTTCCAAATACTTAATTTCATTGACCTTTGACTGTGATGGAATCCTTTCCATCTTCAACTGGGATTGAGTGTTTGATAGAGCCACCTGCATTTTGAACAAGTTCATAAAAGTGTTGGTTAGAGTGGATGAAATCATTTCACGAATTTTCTTGTGCATTTCCAACTGATCAATCATATGGACATTTCTGGCATCAAACTCAAAATAAGTTTACTTATAATCTGCTGGGGTTTTAGGCTCTGTTATCTATGCTTCCAAAAATACCATATGTGTTTTTCCCTTTTCTTAATCAAAGGCAGAGGGAATTTTTCCTTGTGCAGTTTCACTCTACTTCCAAAACTCAGCATAGGTGTTCTTTTTCAGTATTTCATTTCCAATTTTGATCTCTCTAAATGTATCAAATATTCTCTCTTCTTTTTCTCCAGTCAGATTTGTATATAAGGACACTTGAAGAGACTGTTGTCTTTCTGAAATCAGAGTGGCAAGAAAAGATTTCCCTCCAGCTGGGGATGAATTTGGAATATCAATTATGTTGATCATTGTTTGTTGTGGTGATCCTTTGTCTATGTCTGTATGTTTTCTAGGCTTCTTCCTATATTTCAACCTAAATTCCATCATAGAAGTATCAGCCCCTGGTGTCTAATCTTCTCTAGATCTTTTCCTTTTTCAGTCCTATCTTCAGTAGTTTGTTTTTCCTACTATCTTGGTGTCTGTGCAATGGAAGAAGATATCACTTGTTCTTCGACCTCCTGTAATGTATCAAACATACACTCAATCTGGTTCATGTATTTTTCAATCTCAGGCCTTTGAATGTGGATATAAGATGTTGACTTGTTTTCCACCCTCTTCTTGGAAAATGATACCCCATGGGTCATAAGACCATGTGAAACTTTGGGTAAAGTTCATTTCCTTCAATCTTCTATCTGCCTCCTCCCCTGCTACTCTGTTGTTACAAATTAAGGGACCAATCAGAGGTTTGATCCTGAACTGGGAAATTTTCTTAGCTGATACAAAATGCACTTCATCTACAATAATCATTTGTCTAATGTATTCCAATGTAAAGATCATCATGGGGAGAAACTTTGGCAGCTTGTATGGGGCCAACTCACAGCCATACACTCTTAATTCAGTGTAATTTTGGTACAAGTACCAATCACCTATTCTATCTTGGACTAACAGCTGCATAATTCTCCTTATTTCTTCATTGATCCTAGGTTCTACAATCCCACTGAGCAGGCTCATTGTTGGGTGAAAAAAGATCTCCACAAATGTCTTATAGCTGAAATATTTTTGGTATTTCATCACCAACGTTGTCTAGAATATCATTGACTAGGGTTCACCTCATTCATTCATTTTACTCACTGAAAACTGGAACTTGTCTACCTGAAAATACACAAACATATATACCAATTGAGGAATAATGAAACACTTCCTCTGTGAAGAAATTGACCAGCTACTCATGAATGGCATCTGCTAAAAATTGGTTAAAACTAAAGAGGATATAGAGCTTGGATTATGTTGACAAAATAGATAAGAAATTGGTGATAGCTTCATCAAGCCATTGATTTGAATAATAGCCAAGTAGATAAGAAAGAACAGTGACAACGTGTCTAGTTCTGTCAGGGAAAACAGAAGAGGAATAAGGAGGATTCTTGCTTGGCAGAGGTGTGTTCTCAATCATCAAAAGTTCTAATGTTCTAGCTCTCTTAGAAAAATCAAGTTTTGGATACATTTTAGTGAGAACCTCATGGTAAAAGGGAGTATTTCCTTCAATAACTAGGGCCTACAACATCTACATAATTGACTTCGCATCAATTGCAAAAAAAAATATGTCCTGTTGGGGCCATCATTGCCCTTTATTGTGGATTATAACATAAATGACATTTCCTAATCAGTTCTGGACAACCGTGGGTTTTAGGAAAAATATAAAAAGGCATATTAGTGTCCCAGAGGCCTGTGTCATCCATCTCCTCTACAAATTTGTCCTCCCACCAACAATATATGTCAAACAAATCAAACTCTGAGAGGGTTTCATGGATCTTGAAATCCCTGTTTGCAAGTGGTAGGTGATCCAAATCCAAAGGTGGGTGCATCATTGGATTAAATACTTCTGGTTCCTTTTTCTTTTGTGCCATGGCTTTCTTCTCTAAAACTGTTCTCTGAAAGATGTCCTATGTTGAATTTGTAATAGAAGGGGATAAGAAGAAATGGGAATTTAGTGAGGGAGAAAGAAAAGCGATTAATCAGAATCCAGATTTGAGAAAGGGAAATTGTTATCACTGCAAAAAATAAGTTCTGCTGCAACTTCACTGTTGTTCTTTGTATGCACCGCATTCTCTCTGTGTATGATTGAATGTATTTTGCACCTGGTCGCAGAAAATAGCAGTTAAAATTTAAAAAATGGCGAGCTTTTATGGATTTGGAATGATGTTATTGGATTGGCTTGACTTAGCACAGGTTCGTTGGCTAACGGTCTAACCCATTGATTACTTAATGGCGGGAATGAAGGTGATAAGGCAAATGGGACGGGTTTGCCTCATGAGGTGGCGAGAGTGACAATGGTCATATGGCAGAGTTTTTTGAGTATTGGGACGAGTTTGCCTCATGAGGTGGCGAGAGTTACAATGGTCATACGATAGAGTTTTTTGAGTATTGGGACGGGGGGGCTTGAGAGTGGTAAGTAGTATAGAGGGGGGGATGGGGGTGTGAGTGTGATGGCACAAAATTAAGTGTTGGATCGTTGACTTCAGACCCCACCTGAGATTAACTTTCGGAGGGTGGGCGGGTGGGGGGCGATAATGAGGGTTGTTGGATCAGACAGAGCGAGCGGGGATGTAGTGATAGATGGTGGGTAGATTAGATAGGATTTGACATGTGAGTGCGTGGTGGGGTAGGGAATAAATGAGGATTGCGGACTATAGGTAGATATGGGTATAGAATAAATTTAGGGGGTAATGATATTAAAATAACATTAGGCCCCTACTTTTTTATTTCTTCCCCTGACTTTAGAAAAAAAACTAGGGTATTTCTTCCAACCTTAGGAAAACATTGCGATATGTCTTCCAATATTTAAAAGAGCTTTTCATGTCTTTCTCTTTCCTTGAATTTTCTTCGATCTACCTACCCTTCTTCCCCTAATCTAGCATTTTTTCTTTTTTCATTCGCAGGGTGCACTTGGACTTGCATACCTTTTCTCATTTTATCTTTTTTTTTTAATTCTAACCTACTCTGTCACTTA
Source organism: Pinus taeda (assembly GCA_000404065.3). Taxonomy (NCBI): domain Eukaryota; kingdom Viridiplantae; phylum Streptophyta; class Pinopsida; order Pinales; family Pinaceae; genus Pinus; species Pinus taeda. The sequence goes on along the minus strand of APFE031001796.1, from coordinate 353,448 downwards.
TTTCTCTCCTAGGTCCAGATTAAATAGTTGAACCAATTTTATTTCTACCTAGCTACTAATTTGCCAAGATTAAAATCTTTGGCAGATCTTTATTTTCTAACCTATCAACATAAATTGAAATTCGTTCAATCATGCTTAGACTGTATGATTGGAACACGTTTGGGGTTTTCTTTTTTCTTCTTTTTTTACTCTTCTTTTGTTCCTTTGCTTATTTTTATATACCCTCTTTTCATTTATTTTCTTTTCCTTTTTTTTTGTGAAATCGATTGAATATTGGAATCTATGAACAATTTGAAATCTGCAAACTATGAAATACTCAATCACCTTGAGATCCTATAAATTATAGGACCCTAACAGTGGCTCCAGCTGGGGATGGCACTTCTTAGCTTGAAGTGTCAAGAACACATGACCAGTAGCCTTGAATCCTTCAAATTTTTGCATTATCTTCAATTTGATTTCTTTTTATGAAATGAATAATCTAACTGAAAACCTGAAATATTGTGATATTTACAATGGAATGAGGAAATATGTGCACTCAAGAAAAGTAATGCTTCAGTATCCTACCACTGACAGGACCTCCTGATAATTCTATTCCATCTGATTCCTTAAGAAAGATAGCATTATTTCCTCTAAAGGAAGAAATGATATATGGGCCTTTCCAAATATTTTCAAATTTACCATGTTTCCCTTTGTATTCTCTTCTTGAGTCCTATTTTAACGCTTTGTCTCCCATGTTGAAATCATTATCTTTGCTTCTTTTGTCAAAAATATTCTTTATTTTTTCCTGGACAACTTGAGTTCTATTGTATACCTCTTCTCTGGACTGCTGCAATTGGGTTGTCTAATATATCCTTCTTTGAATATCATTTGGTTCACTTTGTACCTATTGGGAACAAGTTCCCCTAAGGACAATTTTGGGGCTAAAATCCCATGTTTTGAGATAAATTTTGTAATAAAGTTGTAAAGTCTTTTCATTTTGTGGTTGCGGAGCGCAAAGGTGTCATGAGCCATAAAGGGTTGTTTGCCCTTATTTCGTAAAGTGTAAAGTTGGCTGTAAAGATCCACCCTTGGTCTCCAGACCATGGGATTGTATAAAAAGGAGCTAAGTAAGCTCTAAGTATTTTTTATTCTTTATAGGAGAGTGAAGAATGGAGTGAAGAGTCTTAGTAGATAAGTCTAAGTGTTTCGGGTCTTAGCATAGGTAGAGGCTCTGCAGCTGAGTGCGCAGAGGCATAGAGTCTGTATTAAACTAACGATATCAATAAAGAGAAGTATTCTGCAAATTCTGTGTATTTATTTCCTATTAATGCATCTGGTTATATTGCGTATGGGTTTAATTTACAATGTTTATGTGATGCGTGAATATATGTGATTATATTGATTCATTGAACGCAAGTAATAATATCACTTTACGAGGCGCTAACTATGATTGTTTAGTAAGATAAGTAAAACACTTAAGATAACTGGGAAACATATACAATATGATGTCATAGTAGCATGAAAGTACCTGGATCATGGGTTAAGGATGCGAGAAAGTCAATCATTCACCTTCGCAGAGGTACTGAAGGGCAAAATAAAAGGTTAGATTAACAGAGCCCTAAGACTAGTGACCTGTGCAAAAGTAGGAACAGAGGATATAAACTGACATCATGACCATCTCAAGGTGTGGAAACTTGGTTCCAGCATCCCCCCATACTACTTTGGGTGAGACTTTAGTCCGCACTCTGTGGGCTGATGCTGAAAGGGATAGTAGCGTAGGGATTTGTTTGGCTAACTAACACTGAACCTGGGTCAAGCCCCACACAACCAACAAATGGTTCCATTACCAGTACCAGAATCTACATGAGAGACATGTGATGTCGTATCACTAGAATCCAACTAAGAAAGAGATCGAGGACTAGTTGGACAGGAAGATCCATGAATTCAAGGGGCAGGATAACAGAAATCCACAACTGAAAAAGGAACAGTGGCGGGATAGGTACCTGTATACAGAGATCCATGAGATATTTTTTTGTTCCTTTCCGATTGAGTTATATGAGTGGATCATAAAGCTAGTGGATAGACAAGGAAGGTGGAGACTTCACTATCCTATTGTCTAGACCCCGGAGTTAGTACAAAGATTGGAAGCCTCTGAGGATAAGATTGCTCATGCTATTGATCATTGGATCGATCGCATCATAGGAGGATTTGTGACTGAATTCACAGTCAATACCTCAGTTAGTTACAAGGAGGTGGAGCGACGCTTTTTCAAAGATCTGTGAGGTAAGTACTTGAATTCTTTAAATACCTGGATTAAGATTTTATTGTGCGAAAAATAGGTTATGCATCTACCTTGATGTTCGAAGCTACGTGAAGTGGAAAGACTTACAGGAACGAAGGAAGGAAGGGTCCTGACTATAGCCCACTAATCTCACCATTGTTGGGTGACGAAGAGGGAGTAGCGCAGGCTTCTCCATGAAGTGCAATTCAGTTAATAAGATAGGGATTCCCATGACTGTCACCTCCACCCACACCACCTCCAACTCCACCACCATCACCTGTGACTTCACCCATACCACCACCACCTCCGCCGCAGTTCAGCATGGGGAATTTAGTGAAGCTACCTTTGTTTAAAGGCTTGGGAAATGAGGACATGGACTAGTTTTGGTTCGTCATGAAAGTTGTATGGGAAGCTCAAGGTGTCACAGATGATCACATGAAGAAGGAAACATTGGTTAGTGCTTTGCAGGATAGCGTACTAACCTCATACATCAAGTACTCTAATGATAACCCAAACGCTGGGGTGGTAGACATCCAAACCACGCTGAATAAATAATTTAGTAGGCCTAAATCCGAGGCACAGTCAATTGTGGGGTTCAAGGAAATCTTGATGAGACCAGGTGAGACACCTTGGGAATTGGATCAGAGGTTGAAATGTAAAATCTATGAAGCTAATATGAACTTAACAGATGGACAGCACCACGAGTGGTTCGTGGTTTCGCTCCTACCTCACCTAAGGGTTGCACTGTCACAACAAAAGATTACGACTCAAGAAGAGGCCTTGGAGATTGTAATGAGACTTCATGAAACACCGATGCAAGATCTAAATCTGGGGGTTCAATAGATCCATGAGTAGTTGCAAAATCTTTGCCTTGAAATGCAAATTTTGAAGCAGGACAAAAAATTTCGACTAGAGTTTCACGAAGAAATATGGTGCCTGAAATGTAAAGGTCAGGGGCATGACAATGACCAATGCCCAGACTTTGCGAACTATATTGTAGGAGGAGGACCAATGCCTTTGAGGCCGAAGGCCCAAGGAGGACTGAGCGCGGGGCCTATGTTGTGGTGTGCTATATGTCAGGTAGCAAGGAAACATATGACATAAAACTTTCATTTGCTATTAGAAGTTTGTACAAACACCACAAAAAACTATTCCACAACTTCTGCAGGTCAGTAGGGCATGATGAGTGCAACTGCAGAAGTTATGAATTGATGATGGATAGAACACCCACCTATAGAGTTCAGGAAGGAACACGGACCCCTAACCAGAGCGAAGGGATGGCATGAACAGGCTTTCAAGGGCATGGACAAGGCCGAGGCAAAGGAGGACCTGGCAGAGGTCGGGGATAGCTAATCTGCTACAACTGTAGAGGACCAGGACACTATAGTCGTGAATGCACTAACCCAACGCAGTTGTCATGTAAATATTGTACTTAGTTTGATTATGAGTTAGAATACAATCATATGCTAATTGAGAGGATATGCAACGAAGGGGTGCTACCACCGCAGCCGACTCATAACCCACAGATGATGAGGTCAGAGCCTCGCGAAGAGGATCCAAATGTGAATATAGTGCTCCAAAGTGGAATTGCAATGGGCAATGATAAGGGGAAACAACCTGAAGATAGCGTATGGGTTCACAAAGCTCTAGCAAAGGAGGTTGAATTTGATTTGGAGCACACAGGAAAAATGTTCATGGAAGCAAAGAAAAGCTTCACTAAGGCCTCTACCTCAGGGAGTAGGGATAAGCGTGATCAAGAAATGGACCCTTCTATGCTTACAACCTTTCTAGAGACCTGCATAAAGCTATTGCGCAATAGTAAGGATGTGAAGTGGTTACAGGAGCTTTTAAATAGATGTACTGAAAACACTCCAGGTGAACCGCACATGGTACGGAAGATTGGTAAGCATAAAGTAAGGACAGGATGAGAGATGAGACTGATTGTGCAAATAGGAGAATATAAAATGGATTAGGTTAATTTGGATCTAGGATTAGACATGAAATTTTTACCAAAGTAGACTTGGAAGCGGATGGGGAGACCTATGCAATACTGGTCTCTAATTCAATTAAGGATGGAAAATCAATAGAAGATCATCCCCATGGGACGGTTGTAAGGAGTAACTATAGATATTGAAGGTGCGAGTGCATGGGCTGACTTTGAAGTGATAGAAATTGTGGATGACAACAACCCCTACCCTACGCTCCTTGGCGTTAATTGGGCTACTGACATGAATGGGTTAATCAACCTAAAGAAGCACAAGATGATATTTGAAAATAAATCGCTTCGCGTAATAATACCCCTAGATCCTACTGAAGGGTCTCGATATACTAAGCCATTTCGCGTTTATGAGAGCGATGACGATTTTGATTGCATATATAAGATAACAGCACGAGAACGAGATTGGGTGAATCCAATAGCGGATGGATGAATTACATGGGATCATGAAAGTTCCTGCACCTCAGACTCTGATGAAGAATTAGAGCACTTGAAAAATCATATACATGAATTAAACATGCTAAATTGTAACATGATGACCCAGCCGTTGCACTGTGTGTCATCAAAAGTAAGAAATCCGCCCACTTACGATGTCTTGAATGGTGTAGACATATTTTTGGATGATTTGAGAGGGAAGTACTAGAGAAGCGATGCTTCAAGTCTTTGGACTAGGCACTGTGCCCGCAAGATGGTGGGGTACGCACAAGGGTAGCTTTGACGATTAGCATGAGTGTGGGAGGATGATGAGAACATGCTTTAGGAAGCTGAAGGTATAAATGACAGAAAAATATGGCAAGAAGGATGATCTGCATGCACACTTGGCCAAATGGGCTAAGGCTTATGGAGCGAAGCCCCAACCTGAATGGGCGCACTTGTTCTATCATACCTTGGATGTCATCCCGATGAACTAGTACTTGGAGACAGAACTTCGCCATGGCACAGGTGAATGGGATATTCTTCGCGAAGGGTTGATAATGATGTTTAGCTTTGAAGACGGGTTTGACTGTATTGACAAAGCGCTACAAGAAGTTAAATCAGTAATCTTTAGGATACCGCAGGATCATTTCAATCTTATTCAACCTGATTAGACTACTTAGATGAGCCACACGTTGGAATGCTATAACGTGACTATTGAAGAAGAAGATGAGGATCCACAAATGATTAATATCCTTGAAACAGAGGGTCACCGCGAGGTCGAGACCCCGCAGAATTAGAATCCTGATATAATTGCGCCACTAAAAATGAAACAGGTAAATATTGGTATGGAGGTGAAGTCCAAATTCACGAATATTAGAGAATACTGGGATGATGCAATGGTAGATAAGGTCACTTAAATGCTCCAAAAATACCAAGATTTTTTCCCTACCAAGTTTACAGAGCTAAAGGGGATAATAGGAGACCTAGGCATTATGAAGATCACGTTAAAACCTGATGCGAAGCTGGTTAAGCAAAGACCTTACCGTCTCAATCCAAAGTATAAGGACAAGTTCCACTTAGAGCTAGACAAGATGCTCGTGGTAGGCATCATTGATCCCATAGAAGAATCTGATTGGGTGAGCCCAATGGTGGTATAGGAAAAGAAGCAGAAGGATCAAATAACGATATGCATAGATATCAGGAAATTGAATGACGCTTGCGTACATTATCCCTTCCTGACTTCGTTCACTAATGAGATATTGGATAATGTAGGTGGCCAATAAGCGTATTCCTTCACTGATGGGTTCTCTGGGTACCATCAGATCAAAATCACGCCAGAGGATAGAAGCAAGATGACCTTCGCGACTGAATGGGTATGTTTTCAGTACATGGTAATGCCTTTCGGATTCAAGGAATTTATTCATAAGTTTCTAGAGGTGTACTTTGATGACTGGACTTTGTTTGGGCTCGTAAAATGCCATGTGGCAAGTTTGAACATGAAGCTAAATACTTTTCAAAGGCACCAGATTGCACTCAACCTAAAGAAGTGCCTGTTTTACATTCCTTTTGGGACCCTGTTGGGTCATGTGCTTTGTAGACAGGGACTGATGGTAGATCCCACAAAGATTGTAGTGATACTTAACTTGGAGGCATCAAGGAGTGTGAAACAACTGCGCACAACCTTAGGACATACGGGGTATTCTAGGAAGTTTATCAAGGGCTATGCCCAGATCACCGTGCCTATGGAGAATTTGTTTAAAAAGGATGTCACATTCTGTTGGAACAAGGACTGTAAGAAAAGATTAGATGTATTGAAAGAGAAAATGGTCTTCCCGAATTGGAAGGAGTTTCACGTACATGTTGACGCGTCATGTATAACACTGGGAGCAATACTGACACGGGTTGGTGGAGAATAATTGGACCATCCTATAGCATTCGCAAGTAGGAGGTTATCCAAGACTGAGAAGAACTATTCCACCACTGAGTGCATAGGGTTAGCCATGGTATGCATGCTCCAGAGGTTTAGACATTATTTGACGGGTGGACATTTCAAGATTTATATGGATCATTCTACTTTGAAATACCTGGTCAATAAGCCTGTGTTGGGGGGGAGAATCTATAGGTGTTTGTGATTGTTCCAGGAGTATGATTTTGATGTTATTGTGAAAACTAGATGACTGAACATGCGACCAGACCATCTGTAACGCATTGAAACGGGGGAAGAGCCCACTAATTTGGAGGAGGGATTTCTTGACACGTAGCTATTTGTAGTATACATCGTGGATGGTCACTTTGAAGACATCATACACTTCCTAACGACATGGACCACCCCAGAAGGTTACACCGTCCAACAGAAAAAGCAGCGAGTGGTACACGCGGCAAAATTTTATGTCAATGCCAGACATCTGTACAAAATGGGGTCTAATGAAGTGTTACGACAATATGTACTGGAGTTTGAAAGGAGTACATCTTCGTAAACCCTCATGGGAGTGCCACAGGAGGCCATTATGCAGGAAGAGCGACTGCGCAGAAGATTCTACACATAGGGTTGTGGTGGCCAACCCTCCATCAAGATTCGAAAGCTTACTACAAGGTGTGTGATGTGTGTCAAAGGACTGGTAGGAAATCGTGGAGAGATAAGCTACCTCTAAACCCACAGATGATGTTACAACCCTTTGAGAAATGGGCGATAGATTTTGTGGGACCTATTCAGCCCCAATGGAAGAATACGGGAGCACAGTACATTATCACTGCGACTGAGTATTTGACTCGATGGGTGGAGGTACAACCTATGAAGGATTGCATAGGCATGACTATTGTGAAGTTCCTCTTTGAGTATGTAGTGATGCGATTTTGGTGTCCAAAGATTTTGATTAGTGATCGCGGTACGAACTTTCTAGACGAGATGATCAGCATGTTGACTGAGGAATTTCAGGTATATCACTAGAAAATCATGCCTTATCGCCCACAGGCTAATGGGATGGTGGAAGCATTCAATAACGTGTTGGAGAACATGCTGACCAAGGTCTGCAATTCTCTGCAAAGTGATTGGGACCTACACATACTCGCGGTCCTATGGGCCTATCGAACGACATGCAAAAAGTTGACTGGAAAGACACCCTTTAGGCTTGTATATGGTGTTGAAGCAGTGATTCCCATGGAATACATTATGCTAGTATGCAAATAGTGTCACTCACAGGTATGATGGATCACAGAGCACTAGAAGAGAGGCTCACATAGCTTACTGAGCTTGAGGAAGAAAGATTTCTAGCTGGATTCCACCAACATGTCCAAAAGCTTCGAGAAAAAGCATGGCATGACTAGCACATTAAGTTGCGCACCTTTAAGGTAAATGATTTGGTTTTGTTATATGACAGCAAGTTTGATAAATTTCCAAGGAAATTTAGAATGCACTAGTTAGGGCCCTATGTCATTAAAGAGATTAACGATGGTGGAGCAGTTCAGTTGGTTAAATCTAATGGAGATCCCTTCCCAGGAAAGGTGAATGGAAATCGATTGAAGCCATACACCGGCGATCTGAACAAGTGACTATATGAGGGTATCATAGTCTTAGCACTCCAGGTAGCTGAAAGGAGGTGCGAGACTATAAACTACACTACTCGAGTTGGGGAACTGCATAATTGGAAGATTGTGCAGAGCAAGGAAATGTCACAGGGTTCACAACAGTGCAAAGGGAGCTACGCTACCTAGGATGAAATCATGCAGGTTTGCTGGAAGGTGACCGTTAAATTCACTGTTCATGGTTTGATAGTAGAAATGCAGCCAAATGGAGTGGGTGGCCGACATTTAAGACAAACTTTATGGGTAAGATCCTTGGAAATTTTCCGCCAATCCGGAATTAATGAACCGAATGTGGGGGGAACAGTTGGATTTGAATTCAAAATGCCCTATAAATTATAGGTGGCTGCCCAATGAAAAACACTTGGCATTTTGAGAATTGAGTTGTTGAGATCTCGGGCACCCCTGAACCGAGAATTCTTTGAAGCTCTGATAGCGATTTTGACATTTAAGCAATTACCAAAGGTGTTACAGATCCATTTGGGCACATCACTCTCATCATCTGGATCAGTATTTTAGGGCTCATCAAACCCTAATTTCAATTGCTACATTCCCTAAACAATTCAACCTTTTGAATGCCTCCTTCCCAGACAGTTTCATGACCTAAAGACATCCTGAAATGACCTCTAGAGGGACCAGCGCAAGTAGGCCCATGCAAGGGTGCGCTGCAAGGAAGTCCATGCCAGGTTGCTCTACAAAGCACTTAGGCCCTCTTTGACCTGTGTTGGTCGAGTTTAAGAAAATTTCACATAGGGTTTCGGGAATATTCTTCTCTTCTAGATATTTCTAGAAGATTCCCACACTTATAATCTCCTATGAGCTCGCAAATGGATGAGGAATGAGTTAAGATACCTCCTATCCTCTTATCCCTTCCTCCATGGAATTAATTCTAAATATGGAAGGCCATTCAATACCCTCATTGATGGCAAAGCCTCCCCCATCTTCCTATAAATTGAGCACTCATCTAAGTGATCAAGGGGCTGGACTTTGATGAATTGTAAGGAGATAATGTTATTTTGAGAATTGAGACTATTGTAAGTGTCATTATGCTACCGAAATGTCATGCTTATGATGTGATGTGGATGGAACCAATGCTGGAGGAGTGACTTCAAAACAGGCTTCATGGTTGTAATTCTTCCTTCTATTCAATAAAGTATTTACACCTTTTTCCATATGCTTATCTTGATATGTGATGCTTATATGTGTGAATGTATCTCATTCCATTTACTTGTAATCAATAGATACTTTTCTTTGATTGGCTCTTTGTCTTCCGTTGATGTTTACAGGTACTTCTCAAGTGTGTTAAGTATGGGAAGGAGTGACAGGATCGATACAGAGGAGACAAGAGGAAAGAGAAAGTACAAGAAGGTCCTCTCATTCTCTTTGCCTTATCTATTGTTTATAGAAAAAGGTTAAAGTGCTTTAAACTATTGTTCTAGATATAGCTACTTATCTAGGGAATTAGTATTTATCCGTAGATACCAAATTCTTCATAACAAATTGGAAACCACAATCGTCATTGACTATTTTACCAAATGGACTGAGGCGATGCCAACATTAAACAACAGTGGTGAAACAGCTGCTCTTTTCTTTTTAAACCACGTGGTTGCCTAGTTTGGTGTACCACAAGGTATAGTTATAGATCATGGGTCGCATTTTGGCAGTCACATGATGACTGAGTTGACTTCCAAGTTAGGAATTTCACACGATAGTTCTACTCCGTATTACCCGCAAGCTAATGGACAAGTTGAGGCTATCAACAAATTCCTAAAGTGAATGCTTCAAAGAATGATAGGGGTTCATAAATGAAATTGGAATTTAATCCTGTACTCTACCTTGTGAGCATATCGAACCTCGGTGAGAAATGCAACTCAATTCACACCCTTTCAGTTGGTGTATGGTCTGGAGGCAATCTTGCTTATACAATCCGAAATTTCATCCCTCAAACTCACAATTGACCTATTACCCGACACTTCTAAATAAGAAGCCCATTTCTTGGAACTTATCCATCTGGATTAAACTCGTCGTGAAGCCGCATTGGCTAACAAAGCGCATAAGAAATGAATCAAGGTGCAATATGACACAAATGTCAAGCCTTGTGTTTTCTCAAAAGGAGACCTAGTCATGCTTTATGATAAGGAAGCTAATAAACTTGGAGTAGGGAAATTTGAACCGCTTTGGATGGGTCCTAGTATTGTCAATCATGTTTTGGAAAAAGGAGCCTATGAGTTGGTGTATTATGATGAAATTTCATTGTCACAGCCCTAGAATGGGCTGTATCTCAAATGTTACTATGCTTAATTGGGTGTAGTAAAAAATCACAATATATACGCTTTAATTGTGTGTGTGTGTGTGTGTGTCAGTGTGTCTTTTAGAGTTTTTATGTGGTGAAGTATTCCACTTTGAATTTGTTGCAGGTGTCGGAACCTTTGGAACCATTTGTTGGTTACGTCGATGGTGCTAGTCGTAGTACGTAAAACCTATCTTTTGCAGTGTGAGCCATTTTCGCTCCAAGTGGCGAGTTAGTGAGTTTTCAAGGGATTTGTATCGGTCGATCAATGAACAATATCGTTGAGTATAGTGAATTGATCGAACTTCTCTCTGATGCCATTTCACTTGGCATCTGCTGAATCATCATTAGGCTAGACTCACAACTTGTTGTACTACAACTAACAAACATTTATACTGTCCAAAATCTAAAATTTCTTTGTATGTTCCTTAGAGTTACATTTTGAGTACATTTAGTATCAACATATTTCCTAAAGCTTTAGCACATTAACCGACTCATTAGCAAACTATTTGTTAAACAAACATTTGTGACACGTGTAAAAGCAAATTTTTAATTCACATCAATAGTTGAATAGGATTGCATATAGTCATACATATGAAAAACTCTGAAATTAAAAATAGATAGATGTTTTTAAAAAAAATTACAAAATTTATGTCCAAGACATGTTTGGTCATCTGACCTAAAAACTCAAAATGCATGCAAAAACATCCTAAGTAGACCTAGTGATGCTCATGATAACAGGTCACATCTTGAGCTATCATGTGTAAGAGCCACATCCAATGGCTTGGAACACCAATATTATGGTGCTACAGCCTCATAGGTAACTCCTTGATCTAGACATCTGGAATACCAAGGGTTAATCCCTCAACATGATCCTGCATCTTTTCCAAGGTATCGGCCAAATCCAAATCCTAGAGGACCTCTCTCCCAATGTTTCTCCTCGTTGGCCTACCTACCTCCTGTTGGTGCCTCATAGGTTGAATAGTACCCACATTTGCATGCATGAGAATGATTTTAGTTTAGTATTGGAAACATTGAAAACACAAAAACATGTATAAACTTAAAAATCAAAAAACATTCGTGTCAAACAATTTACCTATAGCACCCCATTGAGTGCCCACTGGTAAAATCAAATCTCGATCTCCATGAAAATCCATCCCTGAGTATGGATGCCCCTTGATGACAATGTGTTGTCGATCAAGCCAACTGAAGAATTCAGTGGAAAAAATGATTGTTGACTGACCTGCATGTCTAGCCATCAATTCGACCCATTGCTGCATCTGTGGATCTCTAGGACCAGCTACACCCAATGTTACATGTTGTGGTTGCATCAATGGAATTATTTCTAAGGAAAAATAAATTAAGATTGAACCATAGCTAAAATTCTTCATCTTACCACTTTTTACCTTTTGTCAGTGGTTCTTTCAGTGAAGAAAGCACAGCCTAACACTAGTTGAATATTGTTGCCTCAAGACACTCTAGTGAATACTACATATATGATCTATTCGCCAAATGAAGCATCACACTGCCAGCCAACTTTGTGATAGTGAAAAGGATATTTCTCAAAGGAAAATCACTTACATCCCTAACGTTTATTTTCCCATCCTTGCTCAGCTATGTATCTGGCCAACAAAACTGTCAAAAGTAATCCCTCACCGATTCACCTCCATGGGCAAATCCTGAAAGTGAGATGGGGGCACCTCACCTCGATAGCCCGGTAAGAAAGTAAACATCATTGATCATAATAGGGACCACTTTTTCCCCTATGTGGATCTATCAGATCCCATGCATGAACTAGGAACTGCAATAGTTCTATTTTTTGCCTCATTCCAGACAACCTAAAGTATTTGAGCAACCCACAGTTTTTGAGGTTCTCAATTGTACCCAGATTATTTAGGGAAATCATGTCTTATTCTTCATGCTCTCTTTCTCGCCAAGTAATAGTCATTCTGGTCTGATGAAAGCCTAAAATCAAACCATAAGCTCAATTACAATCCTTTCCATGCAAAAATAAAGACAAATTTTGGATCAAACAGGTGAAACAAGTTTGGGAAACTCACCTAGCGCAGCCCAGGAAAGGAGACAGTGTGCTGCAGAGCAGGAAACCTTCTATCTGGGTGCTCTTCAGCGTAGTTTTTGACATGCAAGCCAGCATTGATTCCAGGGCAAAAAAATCTAACCTCAAAGACCCCAAAAAACCCTAAAATTTGCATGAAACAGTAAAATAATGACATGAAAAGAAAGAGGAGGCGTATATCTCTTACCTAGTCTAGACGACACAAGAAATGGTCCACAAAATCTCTCATAATCACCTTCTAAAGTTTGAGGTAAAAAACTAGCCCAGAGCACAAAACTGAATGGTAAATATCAAATGGTAAAAATGACATGGTAAATACTTATTTTATGTTTATTTCAAGTTCATTAATTGGATAAACTTTAATGGTTACCTATTTTTACTCGTGAAATGGATATGTTTAATCCATTTCGTGGTGTTTTGAGCAGGTTTTATAGCTAACTTATAGAATTTGACGTGCTCGATTGTAAATTGAATCTTTGACCATAGAGCATACTTTTATCTCTTTTTTGAGCTCTATTAAACATCGAAAAAGGAACCCCCTTGGAGTCCTCTTTAAGCTCCTTTCAGACACTCTAAATATGAAAATATTGTCTAGTGCTTGTCCTTTTCAGCTCATTAACGAATTGGAAATGACATCTACTCAGTTTAAGTTTAACCCTTTCTAGGGCTCAAATAGATTATTTATGAAAAAAGAATAAATTGACCGAACATGGTCAATAGGTTCTCTCTCATATTGTTTTATGCTTTTTCGGGCTTGAGAGACAAATCTACGAAAAATAACTTGTGGAGTTTTCTTTTCTACCCTTTTCAAACTCTCTAAACATGAAAAGGACTAAGTTATGTTTGTCATTAAACTCGTTAAAACATCAAATAGCGACAAATTTGTCAATCATGACAAGACCAAGTGTCACCTTCACTAGACTCATTAAAACATCACATAGCGATGGATTCACCTAAAGGGTGGAATTATACAACAAGCATATGTTATCCTCCTCAAGCTTGATAAAAATAAAGAGGTACTAGAAAGCAACAACTGGGAAAATGGAAAAGGGGTAAAACACTTTTGGTAGCAGGTTGCTCTTGAACATGACACTTTCACTTCATCACCATGACTATTTGGGTTGGGTTATCAGCTTGATGGTTATCATACCGTTGGTCTATCATACCATCCATCACTATCTTTTTGGTCAATGCTACCAATTCATTTTAGTGTCACCGACATGTTTAAGAGAATCCATTCAGTCAAAATTCATCCTTTGCAATACCATAAACCTTCATTTTCATAACTGCCATTCCTGAACCTTATGTCGTTAGTCACATTCCTTCTCCAAAATAATTACACTTGTTTCATGTCATTGATGTGGGATACATCAAGGCCCTCCTGCGATGAGTCGCTTCTTGTCAACATCAGCTCATTATCCAAGAAGTTGACTTAGAAACACCCATCTAGTACCTTAAGGCTTGCATACATTAATGGCAAGTTTCTCACTTCCGGCAATAGGTTGACATCACTGGCCTTCGACCCAAAGATTATGTATGGTGTTCAACACCAAAACATCCATTCACACCATGCAGAATGTACTGAAGTACCTTGAGAATCATTATCATTATCAGTGATTTCTCTCGCGTTTGTTAATGGCTTACATCATTGGCTGGTAATAAAACGGTGTCTTCCCATGTTCAACATCACATCACATATTCACATGGGTAGACTCGTACTTGAGTGAATGATTGAATGAGATAGAAGACCCTATATCTAGTTTCATCCATTTGAGCTACGATGTCAAGAAATCTACCAAATCATCTGTATAATGGCTTTACATTAACAGTCATTCCAATCATCGGTCTATATCTGTAGACGACTATCTATGTACTTGTAATGAAAGTTCATATGCTGAGCATGGGTATGTCTTCCCTCAGCGATTAATGAGAAAAAATCAAAATATCATGATATTATATATTGTAATCGATGCAGGTCATCAACCACTTTGGAACCTCCTCATCACATCGTAAAGCATATCATTCGACGTTAAGGTTTTCAACTTCATGCTTTAGGGGGCAATTGTTACAGATCCATTTGGTCACATCACTCCCATCATCTGGATCAGTGTTTTAGGGCTCATCAAACCCTAATTTTAGTTCCTACATGGCTTAAACAAGTCAACCTTTTGAATGCCTCCGTGCTAGACAATTTCATGACCTGAAGACATCCTTAAATGACCTCTAGATGGACCAGCACATGTAGGCCCATGCAAGGGTGCGCTGTAGAGCAATTAAGTCCATACTAGGGTGCTCTGCAGAGCACTTAGGCCCTCTTTCACCTACACTAGGTGAGTTTGAGTGAAGTTCACATAGGGTTTGGGGAATATTCTTATCTTCTAGAGCCTTCTAGAAGATTCGCACACTTATCATATCCTATGAGCTTGAAAATGGATGAGGAATGAGTTAAGATACCTCCTATCCTCTCATCCCTTCCTCCATGGAACTAATTCTAAGTATGGAAGGCCATTCAATAGCCTGATTGATGACAAAACCTCCTCTATCTTCCTATAAATTGAGCACTCATCAAAGTGATCAAGGGGATGGACTTTGATGAATTGTAAGGAGATAATGTTAGTTTGAGAATTGAGACTATTGTAAGTGTTGTTATGCTGCTAGAATGTCATGCTTATGATGTGATGTGGATGGAACAAAATCTGGAGAAGTGGCTTCAGATCAGACTTCATGGTTGTAATTCTTCCTTTTATTCAATAAAGTATTTACACCTTTTTCCATATGCTTATCTTGATATGTGATGCTTATATGTGTGAATGTATTTAATTCCATTTAATTGTAATCAATAGATCTTTTTCTTTGATTGGTTCTTTGTCTTCTATTGATGTTTATAGGTATTTCTCAAGTGTGTTAAGTATGGGACAGAGCAATAGGATCGATACAAAGGAGACAAGAGGAAAGAAAAAAGTACAAGTAGGTCCTCTCATTCTCTTTATCTTATCTATCGTTTATAGAAAAGGTTAAAGTGCTTTAAACTGTTGTTCTAGATATAGCTACTTATCTAGGGAATTAGTATTTATCCATAGATACCAAATTCTTCATAACAAAAGGAGACACAAGAACTTTTGAATAGTGTCGTGTCAACACCCACCAAAGCTATGGACACCGAAGTAGTGACAGTCAAGTGGGTTGTGCCATAAGTTGTTAAGGAGGTAGAGAAAGTTGCTCCAGAGGCGGCCAAGGTATTAGCTGAAGTTCCCAAATCACCACGGACACCTAGACCGAAGCCAACCCCAACTAAGGTGAGTGCGAAGGATAAAAAGGGCAAGTGGGCTACAATACCGGTGCTCATGTTTCCAAGAAGAAACCCACCAAAGGAAAAGCCCACCACACAGGAAAATGGAAAAGCCATCAACCTAGAGCCGAAGGAGGAAGAAATTGAAGACATTTAGATGGATGATGAGGACTTGGGGATAGACATGGAGGAAGTTGAAGTCCAGGGTTCTAACCCTATCACTGAGTTTCCTGAGTACATATCTTTGTGTAAGGGCAAGATCAAGGTGCCAAAAGACATTAACGAGAGTAAGGTCCCTTTGCAAACCCCTCTACTATCAGAAAAGATTGTCTTTGAAGGACGGTACTTGGGGCGGGTTCCTCTGTTAAAACTGGAAGATTGGGACTTACCTGACCATGAAACGTTCCCACATTTAGCGATGGAGCAGCGAATGCACCGCATTATTGACACAACCACCAAGATGACTACATTGCAACCGCAGAAGTGGCTCAGGGGAGTAGACAAGGCAGGTCTTCTCAAGTTGCTATGGGTGCCACACTACAATCGTACCCCCATTACAGTATTGGTCATCAAGCAGCTACTATGCTTGGTGCACAATGGGTGTCTATGGCTGGAGGAGCCAATAACCATCATCAACAAATTGATTCATGGGATCACACGGTTTCCCTACACAAGAGAAAATCTGGCCATGATGTTTGGCGGAAAAGGTGGCAAGTAGGCCCTTGCAGAGGCCATGAAGGAGAAATTCAAGCTTGTAAAGAAGCCATGAGGCTATGCCATCTCAACTATCAGTGACCCTATAGTCAAGGTGACCATGCAGATTTTGGCATCGAAGTTGATGAAGAAGTGTCAAACAGATGAAGGGTTGGCACTAGTCATTGCTCTTGCAACCCAATGCACCGAAGGAGTCTAGTTCAATTGGGTGCACTATCTCTATGGTGAATTCCTCGTGAATTGTTGTGAGGCACAGAAGGTTAGCAAGACCTTCCACTATGTGTGGCTCTTGTTGTCTATTCCATTGGTAGCTTGGGAGTTGTCGGAAGATAGTCAATTCCCCTCGGTCATGCCAGACCTACTAGAAGCAGCAAAGTACCCTTTACTATGGGCGACCAACGATGTGCAGTGCATCAAGGACAACAAGATCTTCTGGATCTTGATGGAAATAAACATTTGCATGGCTATCAATCCCAAACTATAGTTGTCACCTACTGTATTTGCCAACCTGCAAGGGTACGCAGAGTTCAAGGCAGACTTTCACCATGTGTCGATCAGGGCACGGAAGGACCCTACACAGACATGGTATGATTTGCCTTACCTGGCAATGGATGATGCAATTGATGTAGTCCTTGATCGTTGACCAGCGGAGTGGCGCAATACCTCAGACTTAGCGGTGGGGGTGAGCAAGTCCATCGCGAAGTGCAAAAAGGAGGAGGCCAAGCTTAAGATGGCAAGGCTAGCCGAGAAGAGGAAGAAGGAGGTAGCTGACAAGGCCCTGGCAGAGCGCAATGCCACACAGTAGACAAACAAAAGGACACACAAAACAAAGTGTGGCTCTAGCAAAGGCATGAGGTTGCCTTCGCCCAAAACAGAGGAAGAAACAGATGAGAAAACATAGCAGCACAGTGTGGATCTGTAGGTGACGTTAGCCTACTTCAAGCGTCCAAGGGAACAAGAGAAAGGAGGGTCAAGGAAGAAATCCAAGGCCAGTAAGTCGTTGGTAGACCCAATCACCCTCACAGAAGGAAACTTACATGACATTAGAGACACAGTGTGGGATTTCACCGCGGAGGCACTACAGTAGTTTGAACAATAGTAGCAGCTACTATTGGGAGCCATCCAGATAGGTCTATAGGAGCTGCAAACCCGCGCATCATAGGCTAGCACTTCAGAAGCTATCGAGATGCTATGTG
This sequence comes from Pinus taeda, assembly GCA_000404065.3. Taxonomy (NCBI): domain Eukaryota; kingdom Viridiplantae; phylum Streptophyta; class Pinopsida; order Pinales; family Pinaceae; genus Pinus; species Pinus taeda. The sequence goes on along the minus strand of APFE031001796.1, from coordinate 335,630 downwards.
CAAAGGTCTCCAATGTGATAGTGCTGCGAGATGGAGCACTCACCATAGAGAATGAAGCTGATAGGCCCACTGTTAGTGCCCTCAAGGGCATGGGGCTAAACTTGGCAGTGCTCCCTAGTGAGGCACTCCACCTATTTCAGGATGAAGTGATCACAGTGCTGAGGACCCGCGAACACCATGCTTTCCAGGTGATCAGTGAGCAGAGGATTAAATAAATAGATGGCCCTACAACGAGACTTTTCCATCGCTATCGTGACCAAGGTAATTGACCAAAATAAGCATATAATTCAAATCATGGAGAAGACATGCCAAATGGCCCCAAAGTTGGCCATTCCTGAGGAAAAATTGGTCAAGATGCGTGTCTGCAAGTTTGCTCTAGTGGTGCGCAACGCTCACACCGAGATGGCTAGGATTCATTTGGAGATGAACCTACAAATTTCAGATCTATAGTTGAAGGCCCAGGCTTCAACTCCACCAGAAGTCAAGGAGCAGCAAGTAACTGCTATCACAAAAGCGATAACGACGGTACACACTATAGTAGTAGACTACACACAACTTTTTGAATAGTTGTTCAAGGGCCTGATGAGCCTGAAGGAGGACCCTAATGTATAGCAGCTAGAGACAGAAGTGCGAGAACTGCAGTAGCGCTATGATGAGGTAAAAGGTACAGCGTGAATGATCTCTCTCATGCAGAGACTGGCGAAGCTATAGGAGGTCAAGTAGTTGAAAGAACAGGTAGATGCAGTGCAGCACAAGGTGGCAGTGTTGAAGGCACACTTGAAGCCTTGGATGGATGTGGCTTATGCGGTCATGTCCTCTATTGAGGCAAGCTTGCGAATCTACAAGCTACTTAGCAAAAGCTTCAAGCTGACAGTTTAAGTCCAGCGACAGAGCAGTTGGTTGAAGAAACGAGGCAAGTAGCCGCACAGTGCACTTTCGAGGTTGTGATCATACAAGTTGAGCTGGGAGGTCTTCGTGCCAAAATATCCGCACCCACAGAATGACTCGAGGGCGAGTCACCATGTTTGTGTTGGGGGGCTGTTGGGAACGGGTTCCCCTGAGGATAGTTTTGGGGCTAAAAGTCCATGTTTTGAGACAAATTTTGCAATAAAGTTGTAAAGTCTCTGCATTTTGTAGTCGCAGAGTGCAAAGGTGTCATGAGCCATAAAGTGTTGTCTGCCCTTATTTTGTAAATTGTAAAGTCAGTTGTAAAGATCCACCCATGGTCCGCGGACCATGGGATTGTATAAAAAGGAGCTAATTAAGTAAGCTCTAAGTAGTTTTTAGTCTTTAGATGAGAGCAAAGAATGGAGTGAAGAGTCTTGATAGAGAATTCTAAGTGTTTTGGGTCTTAACATAGGTAGAGGCTCTGCAACTAAATGCGTAGAGGCCTAGGGTGGAACTCCACAGCTGAGTGTGTGGACCCCTGCAGTTGTGTGCACAAGATGAATAGAGTCTGTATTAAACTGAATATCTCAATAAAGAGAAGTATTCCACAAATCATGTGTATTTATTTCCTGTTAATGCATCTGCTTATATTGCGTATGGGTTTAATTTTCAATGTTTATGTGATGCGAGAAGATATGTGATTATATTGGTTAATTGAACATAAGTAAGAATATCAGTTTAAGCGGCGCTAACTGTGATTTTTTAGTAAGATAAGTAAAACACTTAAGATAACTGGGAAACCTATACAATATGTTGTCATAACAGCGTGAAAGTACCTAGATCATTGGTTAAGGCTGAGCAAAGGTCAATCGTTCACCTTCGCAGAGGTACTGAAGGGAGGAATAAAGGGTTAGATTCGCAGAGCCTTAAAGCTAGTGACATGCGCGAAAGTAGGAACAGAGAATATAAATCAACATCATGACCATCTCAGGGTGCAGAAAATTGGTTCCAGCATCCCCCCATATTGCTTCGGGTGAGACTTTGGTCCGCGCTCCACGGAACGATGCCGAAAGGGCCAGTAGTGTAGGGATTTGTTTGGCTAACTAATGTTGAACCTGGGTCAAGCCCCACATAGCCAACAATACCTCTTGAATAATATTCATAACTAGAACTCCCATAGAAGAAGGGAAAACTGCATCTATTCCATAAACTAATTGAAATGGGGACATGTCAAGGATTTATTTGTAGTCAATCTATCAACACATAATGCATAGATCAATTTGTTATGCCATGACTTCTTATTGTCTACCAGTATCTTCTTAATGATGTTTACCAAAATTTTGTTGGAAGATTCAACCAACCCATTACCTTGAGGGTAATAAGTTGTTGAATGACCCAAGGAAATATGATATTTATGACAGAAATCCACCATTGTTTTTTATTTGCAAGCTGCAGCATTATCAGTGATCAGTTTCCTAAGACAGCCAAATCTGGAAAGAATATTGGTTTCAAGGAATTTTATTATAACAAAATCAGTAGCAACTCTTGAAGGAGTGGCTTCTATCCATTTGGTAAAGTAGTCTATGGTAGTTAGGATCCATTTGTGTTGGGCAGAGGATGAAGGATGAATTTCACCAATGAAATCCAATCCCCACTATTGGAAAGGACTTCAACGGAGATGGGTTTCAGGGGAAAAGGTAGTAATTTTCTTTTCCCTTCAAATATTTGGCACTTGTGGCAAGCAATTACCATGTTAAGGATGTCTGGTAATAGTGTAGGCCAATAATAACCAGCTCTAAGGATTTTATTAGTAGTTGTTTTCCAATAAAGATGGCCTCCACAGTCACCTTCATGGAATTCCTACATAACTTTGTCAGCATCATCCTTTAACAAACATCTGAGTAAGACACCTCCAACATCTTTCCAATATAATATACCATCAACAATGCAAAATTTGATTGCTTTCAATTTAAGAAATCTATCTTTTGTTTTGGATAATCTAGGAGGAGAATTTAAATTGAAAAGAACATATAAAAGGTTTGCAGACTAGTGAGAATTTAAATATGCCTCATCTATTGGTGGAGTCGCCAGTTCCTCAAGATCATCCAAAGCAAACACCATGTTGATGTCTAATGCATTGAAATTTGATTTAGCCATCAATTTTGCTAATCCTTGTCCTTTGATCGACTTGGTGGGCTTGATTTCTATATCATATTCCAATATCACAACTATAAATTTGCCTCTCTTCCCATCTGGTCCATTTTGAGTGAGAATATATTTGACCACTACATTAGGCACATAAGCAATGATATGAGAATGTAAAACTAAACCTTGAAATCTTGTATTGCTTTTACTAGAGCAAATGCTTTCTTTTCTATGATGTTGTACTTAGAGAAGCATCACTCATAGCTTTGCTAAAGAATATTATTGGTTATTCATGTCCTTCATTATTTTTCTATAATAGCATAGCAACAATATTATGTTCAGATGCAAAAGAAAATATAATGAAGTCCTTAGTGAAATCTGGGTTGATTAAAACTGGTCCTTTTGTCAATGCATGTTTGACTAGATCAAAATATTGTTTGGCTTCAATATTTCATTTGATTTATGTGTCTTCCTTGAGCATATTTGTTATATTCCTGAGTAGTTCAGCAAGATATGGTATGAATCTTCTTAAAAAAATTATCTTTCCAATAAAAGACTAAAATTCTTTCATGTTTCTCGGATGACCCATTTTCAGGATGCCTTCAATCCTACTGGGGTCAATTATGATTCCATCTTTGGAGATGACATGGCCTAAATGCTTTCCTTCTTCAAGACCAAACAATCTATTTTTTGGGATTGAGGGAGATACCAAATTTTCTACATTTTTCAAATACTTTCCTTAGATGTGCTAGGTGTTCTTCATCAGTCTTTGAAAATACAGTGATGTCATCAAGATAAATCACAATGAAATGTCCAATTTCATTTGAAAAATAAATGTCCATTGCTCTTTGGAAAGTAGCACCTGCATTCATTATTCCAAAGGTCATTTTAAAATACATGAAATTTCCCCAAGGAGTAGTAAAAGCAGTTTTATCTTCATCATCAGGGTGCACCAAAACTCGATTTATCCTGAAAAACCATCTAGCAAGGAAATCCTACTAGAACCCACTACCCTTTGCAATATGTGATCCATCTTTGGTATGGGATAGTTGTCCTTAAGGGGAACCTTGTTTTAATTCCTAAAGTCAATGCACAATCTTATCTCACCACTTTTCTTCCTTGTAGGCACAATATTGGATACCCATTTAGAATATCTAATTGGGACTACGATCTTAGCATCATACATTTTCTTGATTTCCTCTTCCACCAAAGGCATTAGGACAAGGTTTATCCTATGCAATTTCTGTTTGAATGGTTTTTGATGTTCTTTGATTGAAATTTTGTGTTGTATAATGGTAGTATCATAGGCTTTTAAATCCTCATAGCTCCAGGAAAATACATCTATGAATTATTTGAACAGAGCTATATACTTTCTTTTAGCCATTAGAGGTATTGATTTTGACAATTTTATAATTTTGGGGTTTTCTCGCTACCTATGTTGCATTCCTCAATGTTTGTTCCCGTTGGTTCTATTTTTGGATTTCTAGCAACATAATTAAAGTCAAACAACTCTTCTAAAGGGGCAAGCCCTCTAGGTAAAACATTATCTTTTAGTTGTGGTACTTTGAATTCTTCTTTTTCTGGATCTTTATGTATTCCATTTTTATGTACAATCTTATTTACAAAATTTTTTTCATCCGAAATAGTCGGTTGATTTATACTAATATGTACATTAGTTTGACTATCTAGTTCATCCTCCGAATCTATGTTGCTATCCTCAAATTCATCCTTTGATTGCAAAAAACTCTCAATCTATTTGTCACTTCCAAAAACTTGCCAGTATCTCATGTTATCTGGCACTGCGGGATGGTGCTTCACTTCAACTGTGTATTGTTTATTTGGAAGAGATAATTTGCAAGTGCTAGCTGAAAAAGCTAATTTGTTTTTCATGGCATTCTAGAGCCTAGGGATCACAACAAGGTCATACTCTTCAAAGGTTTTGATGAAATCAGTCACAACATTTTGATATTCTCTCAATCTATGGTGTTTTGCAAAGTATTGTCCTTTAATTTGTTTAATGATAAGTTCAGGGTCTCCCTAGACATAAATCCTCTTAGCACATACCTTTTTAAGAAACTTCAAGCTTAATAATAATGCCTCATATTGTGCTATGTTTTTTGTACACAGACAATTCAATATGTAAGAATGACCTTCAACCTAATTAGTTTTCAAATTATACAACCAGACTCCTGCTACTTCCCTTATTTTACCACATTTGCCATCAAAAGTCATATTCCATAGGGGTTATGTTTCACTATCCTGTTGGATAATGGGTGTTTGAGTTTCAAGTGTTTCACTGAGATCATTTTTTGCCTACTTGACCTGTGTATCTATGTCTCCATCATTATCATTATACAGTATAAAGGAATCAAGCTCCGTATGGATAGAGTAGATGGGGATATTTATCTAGCCTCTCTTGGCTACTCACCATGTACTTCATTAAAGCTTCTCTATACAACCTTCCTGATTGACTGAATACTAGTTTTGTGGCGTATATCATATCCATTCGTAGTGTTTCTTGTAACTTAGCTCCCCAAGATCTTGATAATAACATACCATACCTAGGAAGGATGTCTGCTACTACTATATCCATTACTAAACTTTTTGCTGGTATTTAGGCTAGTGTGACACAAAGGTCCTTAATGAGACCTAGACATCCAACCTTGCTAGAATCAAATGAATATAGATCTTTGTATGGTCTAGCGACTTCAAGTCCAAGTTTCTCCATAAAAATCTTGGCATGAGATTATGTTATGCACCTGAATCCAACTTTGCATTATGAAGGATCTTGTTATGAATATTAAGGATGACATAAAATGCAGGAACACCCCCTTCTTAGGGCTTGCCATCAACTTCCGGCCCAAACAACAGTTCAAGTTGGTCATCATTCAAATTCACTATATCAATGTTTTCTCCTACATTGAGTGCTTGTAGAACCTAGGACCTATACACAATTTTGTTTACCAATTCAGTAAGAGGAATAGAGATCTTGAGTTTAGCAATTTCATTCTCAATGTTGAAGGGTGCTTGGTTTTTAAGCAAGTTTGAGAAACCAGTCCTTACGGCCATAACCTTTGTCATGAGTTCGTTTGCTAACTTGTTAAGAAATCAATTGTTTTCTTAGCAATATTTTCTATGTTTCTCCTTTTTGGATTACTTTCATTTTTCTTAGAGCTTTCAGTTGTCTTCTTGGGACTAGGCTCTGAAGTTTTCTTGGCAAGGTTATTAGAATCCTTTCTATTTGATTTAACATTGTTTTTCTTACTCCTGAGATTATATTGTCTGTGGACTTCTAAGATAGAATTCTCAAAGCCATGTTTATAGTCATCAGATTCTTCATATTCCATTTCTGTTTGAGTTAATAAAAAAAAATCTCATTCTTCTTGTGTAAGAAAAACATAATTATCTTCATTTGTTCCCATTAAATTAATCTAATTTTCCTCAACTTCTTCAACTACACTTACACCTTCATCAACATAATTTTCTTGAAATGGTAGCCTAATTTGTTGATCCGGGCCCCTTTGATCTCTTTGTCTAATTTGTGGAGTGTTTTTCCTAGGGTTTGGATTTCGGTATTGTTGGACAGGTGGATTCTCCCTAGGAAAATTCCTATCATTTATACTTATTCTCTCCATCATTCTTTCCATAGTCCTTACTAAGGAATCAATTTTGGCTTCTGCTGCAGAAGTTGAAGCTTCTTCCTTAAAAGTCACTTGTCTTTCAGTTCTCATCATGGCTCTTTTAGCTTGTAAATTGGCCTCTACACTCACAACATCTCTTTGCATTGCTTCTAGTGTTGGAGAATTTCTTTCCTTAAGTTGGTAAGACATATCTATATCAAAACCATTTGGGAACTTTATCAAGGCTAAATCTTGGGGTGGTTTAAGATTTATAGGTATTACATTATAGGTATTGTTGAATCTAGCACAATAATCATGTATACTTTCACCTACCTCCCTTTTAATATTTTCATATTCTGATAGAATCTGTAAATGGTTTTCTTAACTTCCCATCTATTAAGATATGTTTGGTGAACACAAGGAGATAATTTATACTATTTGCAGGCAAATACTTAAACCATTTTCTGACTTCTCCTCCTAAACTTTCAGCAAAAATTCTGAGTGTAATACTTTCGTCATCTACCTCTTGCAGGTCAAAACAATCATTCATTTTATCCACATGTTTTTGGGTTGTTAATGGACCTGTCCTGTAAAATAGTATGACCTTGGGCAGATAGTCTTGTGGCATATTAGCCAAGGGGGTTGGTGACGCCAAAGGATCATACCTGGCACCCATGATTGGTGGTGGTGGTGATGGAGGGCCACTTGAAGGAAGTTGAACGGTGGATGAAGGAAGTGGAACAGTGGATGAGGTTGGACTAGTACTAGGTGGAAATAAGAGTAAAGTAATTTGAGCAACCTTATGTTGAAGGATGAAAGAAGGGGTAGGAATTATGGAGGCAGTAGGACTTGGTGAATGAATATGTGCAGATTGAGATGTGAAGGAGGAAGTTGTTAGGTTTAAAGCAGTTAATTCTACTAACTATTGAAGGTAAGCATCATCAATTTCTGAGGTGAGATTTGTCACTAGATCTTGAAGTGTGTCAAAATGTTGTAAGGGTTGAAGATCAGATTTAGTCTATGAAGAAAGTTCTCTTATTGGGATTTTTGGGAAGATTGACAGATCAAAGATAATATGATATTTCCAATTCTTTGATTTGGTCCTGAATAAGCCTTTTCAAAGTGTAAATCAAACTGGATATATTGAAAGGTAACAAAGCTTTCAGGAAGTGAGTTGGCTCTGTGAAGAAATCTACTGCTTGTCTGACTCTCAATTCTAGGAGTTTTTCTCAAAATATTTTCAGGATTGTCTACTATGGTAGGAGGATTTGGATTTGGATGGGATCTGGTGGAGATTCTTTTAGGAGCCAGTGTACAGATCTACACATAGACCAACAGAATATACAAAAATAGAAAAGGAACCAATCTTAGGAATAAACTTATCATAAAAATATTTTATAAAGGTACTTTGAATTCGAATGAAAGGATAAATTTTCAATGGTCCCCAGTATGGTTGCCACTATGTTATCGTTATGTGATTTTTAGGATTGGCAAGACAAAAGTCACAAAAGATACATCAAACCACTTATGAGTGTAGGACCTAGCCTTCCTAGACTCAGAGAGGGCTCTCTTTGTATATTTATGATTTAACTTTGATTTCAATGTTTTAACGTATTAGGCCAGATATTAAAAATAAAGAGATTGCTTGATTAATTGTTTGTTTGTTCATTTGGTTGGGGAAGATCACTCTTAAATATTTTCTATTGGGATATGGAGTCATAGGCTGGGTGGTAACATCAATTTTCTAGAGCATTTACAAGGCAAGCTAACTGTCTTTACTAGATCTTAAAATCAGAGTGAGAAATGGAATGACATAAAAATGATATCAGTTAGGATTAAAAAGCATTTAAGTAGTTTTTAGTCATAATTCAGAGGAAAACATTTAGATTGTAAACACAAATAGTAGTAAGGTGCTCCAACAGCATATCTTAAACTATAATTTCTGCTTTACAATAAGAATCAAATATACATGAATGGATAAGTAGAGACACATTCAACATAGAAAGAAAGACATCACCAAGTCAAAACAAGTCAATTATCTTGTAAACGATCCTTTTTATTGATGCTCCAGCTTGAAAATTACAATGCTCCATTCAGAAAAGATAGTTCCAATGACTTGGCTCGAACCCCTAATACTCCCAATACATGGATTATTTAAACAAAAAAACTACAACGATTTGCCTTGTACACTTGGCAATCTATTATTTATTACAATGAAAGGAAAAATGACTAATGTAACCACGAAGTAGCCACGCTAAGAAAACTGGGATAGGTGGACCTCTATTTCAGGGATGTTGTTGCCTGAAATATTAATTTGACTGTAGTGGTTCTACTGATGTGGATGGTGCTGACTCAAGTCTGTGTTGGCACTCTAATCGTCCTTGTCTCATTCCTCCTGATAATCACATAGCTCACTCCATGCTTCCTCATCTAGAACTTTGATTTTAGTTAATCTTCTGTATATTTCGCTAGCCTTAGTGTACTTAGCAAATGTCGGTTTGAGCATAAATGTGTGCTTTAGTTCATGCTTAATGTAAATTAAATTGTTGATAGCTTCCAACAATGCCTTTCATGTTATGTTGCCTTTAATGTTCGAATGATTTGCAACATTTGTGGCTATGCCCTGGATGTTCTTGACATAATCCCCTATGTCCATGACTTTGTCATTTATTACAAACAGAGAGGGGATACATTTTTTATGTAAAGGCTACATTGTTTTAAAGAACCTATTGATTGTCAGTTCCAGAACTTGAAATTTTTCTTCTAGTTGCACATTTAAGCTCTTCTTTGTCAGCGCCTTCTTGACTTGTAGTATAGTCTCTATTCTATTTGCCACTCCCAACTCTTCCAGCTCATACTTGTTCCTTGCATTCAAAAATTTGATTATCATGTTAGTTGTTGCTAGCATGTCTCCCAATTCCACATTGGTAGCTTAAATGGCTTCTCTAGCCTTCTCCACTAATTCTTTATGTTCAAAGATAATTTGGATGTTAGGCCAAATTTCATTCATACCATTGATTATATTGTGCCAAATAATTTCCTTAACTCTCCCTAAAGTTTTTCCAATAGATGATTCTTTCTCTGATTTATGTAGTGCTTCAATTAATGCCTTTGCCATTGCATTTCCACCAAGTGATTTCTTTCAGCTCTTTTGATTTGATCTTGCAGAACACTAACTTGGGTTTCTAGTCTTTTTATCTCCTTACTTTGCAGATTCATGCCTTCGAATGATCTGGCCAGCTGTTATGTACAACCTCCTACTCCTATAGTTATACTTGCTAGAGTGGTTATGGGAGGGGTTGTTAGAGGAAGGGCCTCCATTGTTGTGTTGGCCATCTTTGTTGCCTTTTCTTTCTCTTGCACCATCTTTTCCATCTCTACTTCCATTTATTTGATCTGGAGAGACTACGCCACTATTAATTTCATCATATCAACCTTTTGGCTTTCTGTTTCCTCTATCTCCTTGGTCAATGGGTCATGTGTAGCAGGCATCTTGAGCTGCTTCTTCAAAGTTGCAATATCTATCTCTTTTTTCTTTATTACTTCTTCAGCTACTTTTATATCTGAGGGATCATACCCAATATTCACTACCAAGTCTTACAAAGACTTAATTTTATTGTCCTTTGATTGTGATGAAATCCTTTCCATCTTCAACTAGGATTGAATGTTTGATAGAGCCACCTGCATTTTGAACAAGTTCATAGAAATATTGGTTAGAGTCTATGAAATCATTTCACCTGTTTTCTTGTGCATTTCCAACTGATCAATCGAATGGATATTTCTAGCATCAAACTCAAAAGAAGTTTTCTTGTAATTTGTTGGGATTTTGGGCTATGTTGTCTGTGCTTCCAAAAATTCCATATGGATTTTTCCCTTTTCTTAATCAAAGGCAGTGAGAAGTCTGCCTTATGTAGTTGCACTATGCTTCCAAAACTGAACATAGGTATTCTTTTTTAGTATTTCATTTTTTATTTTGATCTCTCTGGATATCAAATATTGTCTCTTCTTTTTCTCCAGTCACATTTGTGGATGAGGACACTTGAAGAGGCTGATGTCTTTCTAAAATCAGGGTGGCAGGAAAAGATTTTCCTCCAACTGGGATGAATCTGCAATATCAATTATGTTGATCACTATTTTTTATAGTGATCCTTTGTCTATGTCCATATGTTCTCTAGGCTTCTTCCTATATTTCAACCTAAATTCCATCATAGAAGTATCAACCCCTAGTGACTGATCTTCTCTAGATCTTTTCCCTATTATTCCTTGTTCTTGTTCTTTTCCTTTTTCATTCCCATATTCACTATTTTGTTTTTCCTGTTGTCTTGGATTATGTGCACAAGAAGAAGAGATCACTTGTTCTTCAGCCTTCCGCAATGTATCAAGAATCCACTCAATCTGGTTCATGTATTTTTGAATCTTAGGCCTTTGAGTGTGGATATAGGTTGCTGACTTTTTTCTACCCTTTTCATGGAAATGATATCCCATGGGTCATAAGACCATGTGAAACTATGGGTAAAGTTCATTTCCTTCAATCTTCTATCTGTCTCCTCCCCTCCTGCTCTGTTGTTACAAATGAAGGGACCAATCTGAGATTTGATCCTGAACTGAGATTTTTTTCTTAGCTGATACAAAATTCACTTCATCTGCATTAATCATTTGTCTAATGTGTTCTAGTACAAAGATCCTCATAGGGAGAAACTTTGGCAGCTTGTATGGGGCCAACTCGCAGCCATACACTCTTAATTCAGTGTAATTTTGGTACAAGTACCAATCACCTGCTCTAGCTTGGTCTGACAGCTGCATAATTCTCCTTATTTCTTCACTGATCCTAGGTTATGTAGTCCTACTGAGGAGGCTCATTGTTGGGTAAATAAACATCTCAACAAATGTCTTATAGTTGAAATCATTTTGGTCTTTCATCACCAATGTTGTCCAGAATATCATTGACTGGGGTTCACATTCTTCATTCATTTTGCTCACTAAAAGTTGCAACCTGTCTACCTGAAAATACACAAACATATATACCAACACTGAGGAATAATGAAACACTTCCTCTATGAAGAAATTGACCAGCTGCTCATGAATGGAATCTGCTAAAAATTGGCTAAAATTGAATAGGATAGAGAGCTTGGATTCTATTGGCAAAATAGATAAGAAAGCTATGGTAGCTTCATCAAGCCATTGATCTAAATAATAGCCAAGTAAATAGGAAAGAACAATGACAATGTGTCTAGTTTTGTCAGGGAAAATAGAGGAGGAATAAAGAGGATTCTTGCTTGGCAGAGGTGTGTTCTTAGTCATGAAACTTTCTAATGTTCTAGCTCTCTTAGAAAAATAAAGCTTTTGATACATTTCAGTGTGGACCTCATGGGAAAAGGGAGTAGTTCCTTCAATAACCGGGGCTTGCATCATCTACATAATTGACTTGGCATCAATTGCAAACAAAATATGTCCTATTGGGGCCATCACTGCCCTTTGTTGTGGATTATAACATGAATGACATTTCCTGATCAGTTCTGGACAACTGTGTCTTTTAGGAAAAATATAAAAAGGAATATTAGTGTCCCAGAAGCCTATGTCATCCATCTCCTCTACAAATTTGTCCTCCCACCAGCAATATATGTCAAATAAATCAAAATCTGAGAGGGTTTCATGGATCTTGAAATCCCTTCATATATCGAAACGACTTCTGGCATCACCGGAAGATTGGAACCACATTCGTGGACCGACAATTTTTCTGGATAAGTCGAACCATTGGGTAGTGAATGGAAAAGGAACACCAAGTGGGATCAAAGAAACTAGCGAACTGATATAAATAAATACAATAGGTGCAAAATTTCCAACATCGTTGGTTACACAACCCACTTTGTTTGCTCTACTCTACCACGTCGGCGGGCATACATACCGGAAAGAGAAGGATTGGCTGCTCTATATTATAGTTTTAGATAATCCTTGCTTGCTTGATGGGCCAAACAAAAATTTGTATCATCGTCAAGAATTTCTCATTCTCTTTTCTGGTTGGGTGAGAGGAAGGCACTCCACTTACGAAGTACCTCTCTAGCGGGCCCTGCAAGCAAATAGGGTAACGATTGCTCTACGACCTGATCCTCCCTAACTAGGAGTAGTCCAAAACTCACTCCCTCATAGAGAGAGACGTCTGGATTCGACCGGGGAACAAGGTGAAAACCTAATGTCTCTAGGTCTCGCTGGAGCGATAAGCTGTTCGTCGTACAATTTGGCGATTCAGAAAGGAGTAATCCCTCTCCTTAGTGTCGCTCCAAACACTTCACCTAAGAAAGGTCTGTAATAGAAGGGGATAAGAATAAATGGGAATTCAGTGAGGGAGAAAGAAAATGGATTAATCAGAATCGAGATTCGAGAAAGGGAAATTGTTATCGCTGCAGAAAATAAGTTCTCCTATAAATGCACTGTTGTTATTTGTCTGCACTACACACTCTACGTGTATGCCTGAATGTATTTTTCACCTGGTAGAAGAAAACAGCAATTAAAATTCGCAAAATGGCATGAATTGGCACTTTTATAGATTTGGAATGATTTCGTTGGATTGGCTTGACTTGGCATGGGTCCATTGGCTAACAATCTAACCCATTGATTGCTCAACAGCGTGAATGGGGGTGATAGGGTGGATGGGACAGGTTTGTGTCATGAGGTGGCGGGAGCAACAACAGTCATATGGCAAAGTGGTTTGAATATCGGGATAAACCACTTTTCGCGGGGGGCTTGAGAGTAGTAAGCAGTATGAGAGGGGGGTGTGAACTCGTGAGGGTGTGACACGTAAGTGGTTGGAAATTGCTGACTTCGGACGTGCCCCCCCGGATTAACTTTCAAAGAGTGAGGGGGGGGGCGGAAAAGAATGAGGGTCGTTGGATCGGATGGAGTGAGAGAGGATGTGGTGATAGATGGTGGGTAGATTAGATAGGATGTGACATGTGAGTGCATGGTGGGGTAGGGAATAAATGAGGGGTGCAGACTATAGGCAAATATGGGTATAGAATAAAGTTAGGGGGTAATGATATTAAAATAACATTAGACCCCCAGTTTTTTATTTCTTCCCCCAACTTTAGAAAAACACTAGGGTACTTCTTCCAACCTTAGGAAAACATTGGGATATGTCTTCAAATCTTTAAAATATATTTTCATGTATTTCTCTTTCCTTGAATTTTCTTTGATCTACCTACCCTTCTTCCCCTAGTATAGATTTTTTTATTTTTTCATTTGCAGGGTGCACTTGGACTTGCATACCCTTTCTCTTTTTATCTCTTTTTCTTTCTTCTTTTAAATTCTAACCTACTCTATCACTTATTCCTCCCCTGGGTCCAGATTAAACAGTTGAACCAATTTTGTTTCCACATTGCTACTGATTTTCCAAGATCAAACTCTTTGGCAGATCTTTATTTTCTAACCTATCAACATAAATTGAAATTTGTTCATTCATGCATAGACTGTATGATTGGAACACATTTGGGGTTTTTTTTTCTCCTTCTTCTTTTTTCTTTTCTTTTTTTCTTTTCCTTCTTTTTATATACCCTCTTTTCATTTCTTTTCTTTTCTCTTTTTTTTTGTGAAATCAAATTAATATTGGAATCTATGAATAATTTGAAATCTGCAAACTTTGAAATACTCAATCACCTTGAGATCCTATAAATTATAGGACCCTAATAGGTTCGACAAAACAATGAGCTCAAACCCAGATACCCATTACAAAATGAGGGGCTTTGACCCACGCCAAAGTCCCTAAACATTGCACAGTGAATATAACTTTGCGGACTCTATGCACTCTGCTCCTCAAAACGCTGAGTATTTAACCAAAACTAGACCAAGTTGTGTCGCGCTCAACAGGCTGCCAACACTCACATGTGACTCGTCTCAAGTCACTTAGCTGTTGTGCCCCGAATCTTTACTACGATGCTCATGTAGGCAACATTATATTGTTGAAGTATTTTTGCTACCTTCTTCTCCTCTCGACCACTTCTTCCAGCAATGCTTCTGTGGTTGGTCCAGTAGTGTTCTGAACACTTCTTTCTCCCTCTATCATAGCTCTGCGATATTACCGTCGATTGCCTGCGAAAGCTGGAAGGCCTTATCCTGCCACAGATGAGTCATTTCTATCAAAATATTCTCCTTTCGCTGAAGGTATTCAATATGATTTTGAAGAGTCTTTCCTTCAGTGATCCTTACGAGCCTATGTGACACTTGTAAGGTCTTTGCAGTTGCTCAGATTTCGTCCAACTACTTCTGCTTCGTCTGGAGCTCCTCGTCAATCCTCTGAATGTTTGGATCATCTTGGAGTGAGGTCTAAATCTGCATGGTTTCATCTAGTAGTTTGGCACAGTCTGCCACTGTGTCAGAGATTCCTTGCAGTGTAGATTTCAAATCCTTTTCCCTCTACTAACATAATTCTAGTGGCATGACTGGATGCAGTGTCATTTGTCGCTCAATAATCTTTACCTCATACTCAAAATTTATCTCTATGATCTTATTCTTTGAGTCTCTTATCGTGAGGGAAATATTCACGACCTTCTCTGTTGGTGGCTCCTCTTCGTGGACCTTCACGTTTGAAACTATGCTATAAGTATCTGTAATGACTTTTTCCAGTTGCTACTATTGTTGGTGTGCTTCATCCCTTTCCTTAACCAATTGATCGAGCTCCTGCTTTAGCAAAGCTCTATCCTTTTCCACCTGAATTCTTAATAGCGAAGTGCATTGTTCTCGCTCCTTCAATTCATCTGCAATACTTTGATGGAGCTCATGTAATAGTTGAACTGGTAGTGTGGTAATGTTCATGTTGATGTTGTCCTAGGATTTTGCCCATTCTCTATCCTCTGGTGATTTAAACTGCAATGCTCCAATTGGTACCTGCAAAATCCTTACTCCGAATGTTGTTTCTATTCGTTGCTCTGGTTGCAGTAGCTAACCTATCTATGCTAATTGTATGGTTGTTTTTGCGAGTACCTTTAACTCCATGATGCCTTGTTGTACCTCTGTCAAGATCGTTTTGTAAATATATTCAACCTTGTCCCAATTATCAGTCCTTATTTCCTAGACCTTCTCCCCAATCTCATTGATGTCCCCATCAGTGAGGACAAGTTTTATTGCACCCTTAGATTTGCTCGCCTTCTATTTCTTCCTTGGGTCCATGATCCGAATGGAAAATGGCATCAACCCATGGTATCCATCCACCCATTGAATTTACCATGGTATTGTAAGTAGCATCCACCCATGGTATTCATTCACCCATGGTATTGTAAGTAGCATCCACCCATGGTATTCATTCACCCATGGTATTTTTCCATGGTATTGTGACATCCTCCCATAGTATTCATTCACCCATGGAATTTACTCATGGTATTGTAACCGAAAAAGACTATAAGTAACAAGTCGCATTTTTTAAAATGACAAATTGACCACCACAATGTAGCCTTTACAGTTTTTTTTTTTTAATAAAAAAAAACTTTGTGGTTTTGTTATTGTGTGTTCTCCTCTTTTCTTATGGAATTTCAATTTTTCAGATCTCGGGGGCCTCCCCCCAAGATCCAAATCAGTGGTATCAGAGCATATTACGATTCCATGGGAATGAGGGTTTAATGCATATTTTAGTTTCAAAACTTTGCAGCAATATTCAACAAACTTCAGGCACATGCTACGACCTCCACAGAGCACTTTCTTGGGCCAAGCAGGAATCATTTTTCTTTTTCTTTTTCATTTTTTTGTAGGAATTATTTTTTGGGCTGCAAGTTTGTAGATCATATCTGAAACATTTGGTGAAAATTTTAAAAAAAAAATAATAATAACAAATCTGGATTCCTTGTGAAAAAATACCAAAATTCAAAAAACAAATTGGCCAAATCGGAGTCTAGATGAGGGAGATATCATTGATTTAAAATCAGCTATGTTGTAGAATTTTTTCTGACGGCAACTGGTGGTCAGGGACTCTCCTATCAGTTTTTTCCTTTTTGTGTAGAATTTTAGAACTATGATTGCATATCTAAGCTCCTCTTGAAAAAGAACCCAATTTCAAAAAAAATGGGTCAAGTCAAAGTTTGAATGTGGGAGATATCTTTGATTTAAAATCAGCTATTTTTCCAAAACGTTTGTGATGGTAGAACAGTTGCAACGCGAATCTGAGGTTCTAGATTGTCCAGATAAGGATTTCCAACAGGTGGGAAGATGTAGAATGGTTATTGTATTTCCAAAAATAGGTTATAATAAATATTCCAAGTTATATCAACCGAGTTATGTCCATTTTAATTCTGGAGTAGCATTCAGAGCGAGGTTCCCTTTGGAGACATGCCCTCCCACCCCGCTTTAGTAGGCACCTACTTCACATTCATCAGTTTCAACATAGCAGCATCCTGCTTGGGTTCCTTGGACACGTGACCTCCCATCCAGGCTATGTAGGCACCTACTACTTCATCAACAATCAATATCGTGGTTATGGGTCAACCACACAAAATCCTTGTCATCAAAGTCCGTTTGCTAGGCTGCACATTTTTAGTATCACAGTTGGTCACAACAACTATAGGGTATCTCTATCCTCAAATCTTCATTTGTCATGGTTATGGGTCATTTAGAAACCCACACTTCATCAAATTCCATTTCCTAGGCCACACATTATCAGTATTACAGTTGATCACAAGAATTATAGGGTATCTCTATCCTCAAATCTTCGTTCATCATGTTTATGGGTCATCCACAAACCCACACTTCATTGAAGTCCATTTTCTAGGTTTCACACTGTCAGTATCACAGTTGGTCACAAGCATTATAGGGTATCTCTGTCCTCGGATCTTCGTTCATCATGGTTACAGGTTAACCACATAAAACGCTTCTCCTCAGTGGCTTTTCATATTTAACAAAGGCTTCGTAGGAGGGAACTTCACGCAATGGGGACCATTGCTTCTTAAGGAGGGAGGAATGATCAGAATGGAAAATGACATCAACCCATGGTATTCATCCACCCATGGTAGTTTCCCAAGATATTGTGACATCCACCCATGGTATTCATTCACCCATCAAATTTACCTGTGGTATTGTAACCGAAAAAGACTATAAGTAACAAGTCATATTTTGTAAAAGGATAGATTGTCCACCACAATATAGCCTTTACAATTATTATTTGTTTTAATAAATAAATGAAAAAAAATCTTTGTGGTTTTTTTATTGTGGTTCTCCTCTTTTCTTTTGGCATTTAAATTTTTTAGACCTTGGGGGCCTCCCCCCAAGACCCGGATCAGTCCAGCGTAGTTACTATAGGTACCCTCTTTTTTATGATGAATGATGATTCCTCTATTGGATCTGTGTCACTAAGAGGGTCCTAGATATCTTGTTCTATATTTGGTTCTATCTCTAGCTCTGTCTCTAGCTCTAGTTCCTTTTCTTCTTTTCCTTTGTCTATCCCACTTGGACCTACATGTTGTGCAATGCCCCTTGCTGCTTCAGTGTCATATATGGTTGGGTTCATCCATTTGAATGGCCATTGTTGTATTATTTCGAGCAGGTCATCTTCAATGACAAATATGGCAGAGGGTGCCATGTCTCCCTTAGATCCTTCTGTGCCTTCATGTAGACTCTATGAAAATTAGCCTTGAATGATGCAATGTTGCAGTACTACTCATACAAAATAGGTGATAACCTGGGATACTCGTTCACCACCCTATGCAAATCCATGCTCAATAGCACAAATAAAATTCTATTCTCCTAGGTGCGCAACAACTCCTTGGTATTCCACAAGGAGGCATATTATGCAGCTTCACATACATCTGTTTCAACGACAGGAAATTGTGAGTCCTCTGGCTCCTTCCATGTGATGATAAATATCAACCATGCGTAATGAAATGTTTTCCCCACCTCCTGCGCTTCCCGACAATCCTCCAAAAACTCCTTGCATAAGTACCTGACCCAATTGAATTGAACCCCATCACTGCACTGTGCAGCCAAAGAAACCACAGCTATGGGAACTTCATTCACTCTACACTTCCTTATTATTTTCCCTGCTAGAATGTGTGCGGAGAAGCACACCCCTTGTTCCCTGATAAATTTTATATCATAATCGCTGACTTCTTGATAATCCTAAACTTCTCCTTCATGGTATATGCCATTGCCTTGTCTTGGGTCTTACCAACAAAATCTCCAGTGGGGTTCTTTCCTTTGTGAGGTTGCCCAATAATCCTTCTTATCATCATTTCATCGATTAGGATCCTTGTCCCCATCCAGAGGCATCCATCATGCAATAATGTTAGTAAATATCGCACACTAGCTATGTTGAATGTGCTTCAACCGAAGTGTGGCACATATAGCATGTTTAACAAGCCTAATCTATGCAATCTTGTATCCCACTGATGCAACTCCAACCTCGTAACTCTACTCTCCAGATAATAGACATGGTGTAGGTACTTTCTTGTTTCGAACTGCGGGTATTTACTTTTGTCATTTAAGTCCCAATCCTCCATTTTTAGTTGCGGGATTTTCCCCAACACTTTGCCTTCAAATGGCACATTCTTCAGTAGCAACAGTGTGAATGTGCCGAACTTCGCATCCTTTGAATCTTTGACCCACTTGACACTCAATTTTCTCAGTGGCAAATATGGTGGAAGTACAGAGGGAATTTTTACACCCTTTGTCTCTATTTGAGGCATCTCATCTTCCTCCTCGATGTCATGGATTTCCTATGGTTCTTTCTATTGTACTTGCTTCTTTGCCTTCTCCTTAGGTTTTTTGTCTTGCTTGGGCTTCGTCTACTGCCCTTCTATTGTCTTCTTCTTTATGGAAGTTATTAGCTCTATTCCTTCTACTGGCCTCTTTTTAGATCTTTTCTTGGGTTATTCCCCTGTAACTACTTGTTCCCTTGGCGACCTCGCACGCCTTGGGTACATTCACTGCTCCGGATTGACTAGCCTAGGCTTCCATGACTCTTGCTAGCCCTTTCTTTGCAAATGCTCTAGAAATTTACTCAAAGCTTCTCTTAGACATACAACAGCTCACTTCTCTCAAACTTAGTTGCAAATTCCCAAATTGAGTTCTCCAGACAGCAAAGTGTAAAACATGGCACGAGACATGGATTTTATAGCGAATTTGAATTTTGAACCCCATGATTGGCTTAGATGTTTATCATTTAATGCAATTATGGCGCTAGATTCATCCAGCTATGCTTTAGAAATGTGTTTCTCCCACGCCTTTTAGCCACAACTTTCTTTTAACAGTAGCTTTTTCCTTCCAATGGTCATATTTTTCTGATTATCCTCGACAATTGTGCAATAATCTACCCTCCATCGCGGTTTTTCCAAAATTCAACATACTTTTGATTATCACATAGTAATCCTCCTTCGGTGTAGTTTTTTCGAACTTCACCATACCCCTGAATATTGTGCAATGGCCTTCTTCAGTGAATCCCCTTCTAAAAGGTAGTTTATAGTCCAGTGCCCACTTTCAACTACAGGTCACACTAAGAATCTTCTCCTTTCGTTCTTTAGTATGAAGCTCCAGGGACAGGGTCG
Organism: Pinus taeda; assembly: GCA_000404065.3. NCBI lineage: Eukaryota > Viridiplantae > Streptophyta > Pinopsida > Pinales > Pinaceae > Pinus > Pinus taeda. The sequence continues at coordinate 315,463 of APFE031001796.1, read as the reverse complement.
TCCCTATATATCTTCAATCTGCTACCATTCACTCATCTGGGGATGAGCTGACCATTTAACTTCACAAGCTGAATCACTCCAACATCAAAGACATGTTTGATGATATACGACCCTAGCCAATATGTCTTAAATTTTTTTGGGAACTTCGCAAATTTGCTATCATATAAGAGTACAAGATATCATTCCTGGAATATTTTTTTTTATGTGCTTGTAATGCCAATCTTTCTCCCTTGCTTTTTGTACTTGTTGATGAAAACCTGCTATTAACCTATCATCTTCCAAAGCAAGAAATTGTGCCATCCTCTCCTCCATTATATCGGAATCTGACATGTTTATGAAGACTGCAATTCTCAAACTGGGCATAATGTATTCCATAGGCATGACTATTTCTTGTCCATATACCAACCTAAAAGGTGTTTGGCCTGTCAATTTCTTGCATGTTGTCCTGTATGCCCACAATACCACTACAATTCTTAGATCTCGGTCATTCTTGTTCACACTGCACACCTTTGTAAGTGCATTCTCTAGAATTTTATTGAAAGCTTCAACTGTCCCATTCACTTGAGGGTGATATGGGGTAATTTTCTAATGATGTACTTGAAACTCTTCAGTCAGTGCCTCAATAGTCGGATTCAAGAAATGTGAGCCTTGGTCACTCATTAGTATCTTCGGACACCTAAATATGGTCATAATGTATTCAAAAATTAACCTTGTGGAGGTATCTGCGCTACAATCCTTCACTCTTTGTGCCACATCCCACCTCGTCGAATAATCAGTTGTAGTGATTATGTATCTTGCGTCGGACTTCTTTCCTGGTGGATTAATAGGTTCAACAAAGTCAATAGCACACTTGTCAAATGTTTTCAACGTCACCTGTGGGTTTAATGTCATTTTGTCTCTTCTAGATGGTCTTCCTGTTCTTTGACATATATCACATGCTCGACAAAATTTTGTTGCATCCTTATATATTGTGGGCCACCATAACCTAGCCCTCAATATTTTTTGCAGAGTGGCATTTCCTGCATAATGTCCACCTGTGACTCCTCCATGAACTTCTACTACAATAATCTACCTTTCATGTTCAAGGATGTATCTGCGTAGTATTTCATCTGGTCCGATTTTGTACAAGTGCCCTAAAATCAATGTGAAATCAGTTGCTTTTATCACCAACTCCTTCTGTTGCATAGTGTACTCTGCAGGCACCATTCATGTGGTCAAAAACTAAATAATATCCGTGAAGTGATCATTCGTGATCCTAATTGTGAACAACTGTGCATCGAGCAAGTTATCCTCGATACTGGTGGGTTCTTCTATTGTCTCCAACCTCAACAAATTATCGGGCCCGACATTCAATCTTCTTGGCTTGACTACAACCTCAAAATTGTACTTGTGAAACAACAATAGCCATCCATATATTTTTCCCCCTCAAATAGGCCTATTCACCAAATATTTCAGCATGGAGAGATTAGTGAACATCTTGAAATGTGCTCCCAACAAGTAGTGCCTGAAATTCTGTAACGCATAAACCATGGCTAACCCTTATCTTTTTGTCGTAGTATCGTTATTTTCCACCTTGGACAATTTTCTACTTACAAAAGCTATGGGGTGATCAATTTCGTCTACTCCTAGTTGTGCCAACGCTACACCCAATGCTATGCAAGATGCATTGACATGTACATGAAATTCCTTATTCCAGTCTGGAAAAACTAGGATCGGTGCACCATCTTCTCCTTCTATATATCCATACTCTCCTAACATTTTTTGTCCCATTTAAAAGTTACATATGTCCTCAATAACTTCTCCATTGGCGCAGTTATCTGTGCATACCCCTTTATAAACTTTCTGTAATAGCGAGTGTGTCCAAGCGTCGTGCGCAGTTGTCTCACTATTTTCAGTGCTAGCAAGTTCACAATGATTGTTATCTTTGCAAGATCCACGAGAAAATTCTATTTGCACACAATATGCCCAAGAGTATGCCACAAGGCACACAAAATATACACTTCTTCAAATTAAGTGAAATCTGATGTTGCCCACATATATCTAGCATAAGCCTTAGGCTCACAATATGCTTCTTTAATAAGCCAAAGACTGTCCAATCATCGAAGTAAACTTCTAAGAATTTATGTATGTACACCTTAAATGTTGTGACTACAACTCTAGAACATATGGCAGGCACATTCTTCAAGCCAAAAGGCATCATCATGTACTGAAATGAGCCCTAATTTGTTGCAAATGTTGTCTTATGTCTATCTTCTAGTGCAATTCTTATCTGATGGTAACCCAAGAAGCCATCTATGAAAGAATAGGCCTTGTGACCTCCTACAGTGTCCAATACTTTTTCTGTAAATGGTGTAGGGAAAGGGTCATGCACACAGTCATCATTTAGTTTCCTCAAGTCAACACAAATTATGATCTCTCCCTTAGTCTTATTTTCCTGAACTATTATGGGACTTACCCATTCAGACTCTTCGACAAGTTCAATGATCCCTACTGCTAGCGTTGTGTCTAGTTCATCCTTCACTTTTTCCTTGTATTTTGGATTCAACCTATAGGGTCTTTGCTTCACAAGCTTCGTGTCAGGTTTCAGAGGGATCCTCATAACTCCTAGGTCCCCTAATATGCCCTTCATTTCTGAAAACTTCGTAGAGAAAAGATCTTGGTATTCATGTAGTAGCTCTGTGATTTTACTAACTGTATCTGTGTCCCAATAGTCTCAAATTGTCACAAACTTTGGATCTTCCTCTGTCCCAATATTCACTTTCTGTGTTTTGACTTGCGATGTTATATCTAGTATTTTTGGTTCTGGTCCAACAACTTTGTGATGTCCTTCTAATTCTGGTATATCAATATTGGGTGGATCTTCAACTTCTTCGGTAGTGGTATTATAACATTCCAATGCATTTTGTAACTATGCAGCCCAATCATGTTGCCAAGTTAATGGAGCTTCATTCTCAAAAACCTTTGCTCTAATTACCTAAAGAGGCAAGTCCATACATGGACAATCATCTTCAAAATTGAATGTTAGCAAGAACTCTTCAACCAAATCTGTTGAGCTCATAGTTCCATGTCGCAGTTTTGTTTCAAGATACCAATTCATAGGATTCATCTTTAGTGTGTGGATAAACACATGTACCCACCCTTATTTTGGAATTTATTTCCAAACCGAAGTGTAGCGATGAATATGCTCCTGGGGATCAACCTTACCATCATAGTTTACTTCTATTTTTGTGTCAATTGTGCCAAACCTTATCCACATTAATCTTCGACACTGCTGCCAATCTGCTATATTTCTTTTATGAGTACCCCACCATCTACCGAGTGTAGCCTTCAGGGCTACATCCAAAGCTTTAAACCTTTTTTCTTATGGTATTTCTCTTTCATATTCATCAAGAAACAAGCTTACATCTCTGATCCCATCATAATAAGGAAAATCACAACCTCAGAAGTTATGGAGCGAAGTGATTTCATGGTAGAAACTTCATATAACTTGTTCTGCCAATTTTCCAATTCTTCCTCGGAACCTGAAGTACAAGAATTGTCCTGTTCCCAGCCCAATTTTCCATCTGCAGTGGGATTAATCATATCTTCCTCTTTAGTTGTTATCTGATAAATTTTTGTTGACATCTGCGTCACAGTACTCATCCCCGACACGCTCTGTATAGTGTGCTCCTCCTAAGGGGTCTAGAGGGACAATGACTCTCACATTGTCTCTTTCGAACAACATTTTTCTCTTATTCAAATCGGTTATAGCTAAATTATCAAAAGCCCAATCCAATCCAAGCAGTGCCAGATAGGGGTTTCTATCATCTACAATTTCAATCGCTTCGAAGTATACAATGGTTCATAATCTTTCGATGTCTACTATGACACTGGGTAACCTTCCCATAGGGACGATCTTCTGTTGGTTAGACATCCTCAACTGTATTGGCGACCATTGCAACTTTGTTCTTCCCTTTGACTCCCAAGTTTTCTTAGGTAACACGTTGGTATCAGATCCTACATCCAGGATTACTTGATCCATATCGTATTCCCCGATCTGTGCAGTTAGTCTCATTTCCTTCCTCATTCTCTTCTTGTGTATATGTAAATTGTTTATTGTGCACAAATTGCTTCGCGGTATCTCTTTATCAGTGCAGGATTCTATCAACTCCTGAAGTCCTTTGACATCCCTTTGATTCCTTAAAAACTTCATGCAAGTCTGTAAAAATGACATCAAAATACTTGGATCTAATTCCTGCATTGGAACAAACACTTTGCCGTAGTCCTTCTTTGGCATTAACTTTGGTTGCGTACTAGACGTTGAAGCCCTAGCACCTATGAAGCTTTGCTTTACTCCCATGAAATTTTCTTTTTCCTTTTGAATACTCAATTCCAGGGGAATGTTTTGTGGTCTTTATTACCCATGTCTCTTCTATTTTCTTCTTACCTTTATTGTCTCCTGTTGCAGCTCCACTCCTTGTTACGATGTTGATGCGCGGTTGTTATAGACATATTTTGGCACTGCAACCCCAATCTCATATGTCCATAAACCAAGGGCTTCTAAGCCCCTAAAAGGGTTGTTTCATACCCTAAAGGAACAAGGTCAGCTGATTACATCATCTCCCAGAAGTTCTCCCTGAAAAGCTACTGAGAACTGGTCAAAACTGGACCATACAGACTGTTCAGTGTTAAGGGTGCGATGCATCTCACCTACTACATGCAGAAAGTGCGATGCATACTGAAAATCCCTTCTATAGGGTGCGATGAGTGAGAGAAGACAAATGGCAGAGTCAGTTGGCTAGGTGGAAACCCAGAGAATCTTCTAAAAACTGCCCATTTGACACTTGCCTCTCTGAATTTGCCCAGGGATGAGTAAGAGATCATGAAATCTTCAAGTGGAACCAAGAACTATCAGAGAAATGACACTAATCAAAACCCCAGAAGCTGACTCACCCACCTACAAATATCTATATATGGATCCCTCATCCTAGAGATCCAAAGGTTGGAATTTGGTATTTTGTAAGGAAGCGCTGTTGGTTTCTCTGTGAAACATCATAGTGTTGGATGATCTAGCTTTTCATGAGGTGAAGAGGGCTTTCATGCTGGGAGGATGGCGTTGGGTCAGACCAATGGGTTGTAACCCTCTCTTCTACTACTTCTATCAATAAAGCTATTTGAGTTTTCCTCCATATTCTTGTATATTTATGAATCTTGTATTGATATATGCATTTGTATGGTTAATATACATCTGATCCTATATTATTTATGGTTATAGATCTCTATGCTTTGATGGTATTATGCTGCTTTGACTCTACAAGTGTTCTTTGAAGCGGGACAAGTAAGGAAGGAGTGGTGAAGCTTCGTCAAAGGAGGGAGGAAACAAGCAAGGAGCCAAGCGAAAGACTGAGGTTGGTACTCTCTACTTCTCTCTCATCTATCTCTCATAAAGGAAAACACAATTAATTTTAGTTTGTTTGTTTCTAAGATAGCTACCCGTCTTAGTGTGACTAGCAGCTCTGAATGGACACTAGTTTTCCTGATAACAAAATGGCGAATCCATTGGGGAGAAAATAGTTTGTTTGTTTGTTCCTAGTTTTTTTGCTTTATAAACTACAGATAGAGCCTGAAGTTAAGCTAGCTAGCCTTCGAACTGCTTTTGCTATGAAACTACAAAGTAGATCAATGCTGCTTTAGTCAATCTCCGGGTTAGTTTATGAATTGAACTTCTGACTTGCAAAAATCCTAAGTGCCCTGGTGGTAGCTCAAGTAACCTCATTAGATCAGCCCCTATGCTTTCTGTTTTCTGCCTATCATTAGCTCAACTTAAATCCCTAAACTAAGCTGCAAACTGTGAGCAAAAGCCAAGCTTAGTCTCGTCCCTAGACCATCTCATTGTCTCTCATTGGTAGTCTGGATGCATCGGACCTCCCATGTGCTGCAGGTGAGATGCATCCTTGTTTCCCTGTGTTACAGGTGCGATGATTAGGTGAGATTGTTTCTACTTCCAGATTTTGGTTTTCTCTTCATTGTCTTCAGCTTTATTCAATAGTTTTGCTATCTGTGATCAGTATATCACTGTTGAAACTCCCTTCCTTTGCATTATTCAGCCTCCATTGATAAAGAATTGTGAATGTTTTTATGCATTTTTCGTCATTTACAATTCTCCTTTGCAAATAGTAGCTTAATCAAACTGTCATCTTTTGATTTGAAAGTGTCACAAGTGTTGTTTTCAGTCAAAGAAAAGAGTGTCGTAGAGTATTCCTCTTTTGATAGTTGATTACACTTTTGCCATTGTATTTGATTTGAATTAATGGTATTTCAAGTGTCGAAAGCAATTTTAAATTCGAAATCGCAAAGTGTCGTCTTAGTCTTCCTTTTGTTTTTTGAAAAGAAAATTGTTAGTACTGTCGCTTTGAAAGAAAAATAGTTCAGATTTGTACTTAGCATTCTTTTTGTCATTCACACATTAAGAAAGAGAAAAACAAATACATGCATATGCATTTGCATTTAGACTGCATGCAGAAATTGATTTAGGACAATGCATCTTAGTGTGTGCTCTTTGCTCTATGTTGAAAGGATTTTACTTCTCTTTCCTTAGTAGCTAGGATTTTCATTGCAAAAAGAAAGTAAACGACTGTTTATTCATCTTAGATTGCATATTTAGGAATTGTATATCTACATCACGCAGTGAACCTTAAAGGCAAACTTCTTAAGAAAGATCAACTGTAAAATAAATTTCAATGAACATAAAAACACTTTGGAACCTAACGCACAACATCTAGAATTCTAGGCTAGAGACGTATTCCGACATCGTAAAGCCTAGTAACTATCGTTTTCATCATAGGTTGGGTGATTCCTCCTCTTTGATATGACAAATTCCAGTACGGACTTGTGCTCACACGTACCGTCGAGTATATATTGGGAGACCACAATAGGTTATATCCTTTATCCTTAGGAAGCCGTGTCTGCCACCCTATCGATCGCAATGCACTAAACACGGCATTTGGGAAGATTGACTACCATACCTTAAAAAGTATTCTACAGTTTTGCGATTGGTTTGGTAATCCCTCTGTCTAGATTTCCAGAGTAGTCACTTTCATTCCTTTTCAGACTCCTTAAAAGAAAAATTACATCTGAGCACTTGTCACTTTAGGCTCATTAAAAATCGAAGGCGACTAGAGTCTCCTTCGATCCTAAGGGACTAGTCTCCCCGCTTGCATAATCCGGTGTCCTCAACCTCTGACGATCATGTTGAAAGTACACCATCAACTAGTGAAAACAAAGTCAATCGACAAAAAAGAAGATCTAAATTTCCTTGTAGACTGTGTGAAGGCGATCATGCCCTCCACCATTGTCCCTTCCTGGACGAAGCTAAAAGAGTCTTGGATAACCATCCTGCTTCACCGCTACAGCTTCCTCTTGGATACAAGAAACTCTTGCCGAGTCCATCACTAATTGAAAATCCAACTGACACAACTTTATGGTCAGTCGAAGCATCTATCATTGAAGATAAAACCTGAGTCCACACAGGACCAAATTCAACAGGTCGAGATGACAGTTGGCCCAGTCTTGTCTTCAGAAGGTCTACCTTCAGATGATATAGTCACCGAAGAGAATGAGAATGACACCATTAAAATTCCTTTTGTTAACACATAATCTGATGAACATGGGGGCAATCTACCCATTCCTTTACCACAAGAAGGAAGTTTGTCAGAGATTTATCTGGCCGTTTATTCGGTCCCTCCTCCAAGCAAACTAGTCATTTCCTTCGATTGGAATCTACTAGGGAGACCCCACCTACCATCTAATGTACCATTCCGAATCATAGTACAAGCTTACAGAATGGTCATGGTTGGTACTATCATAGATGAAGGGGCTTCCGTGAGTATCCTTTCCTCCACTACTTGGAAAGTGCTTGGTTCACCATCGCTTGTGCCTGAGATTCGAAATTTGATAGGCATCAACAAAGGAAACAATCGACCATTAGGGATCCTTCCAAATTTGCCTATAACTTTGAGAAGGAAAATCGTTCATCTAAAAGTGATGGCAGTCCAAGGTCCTCTAGATTACAATCTACTCCTTGGGCGTGACTACATTTATAGCATGGGAGCTATTGTTTCCTCACTCTTTCGAGTGATGTGTTTTCCGCATGAAGGTAGAGTGGTCCACTTAGTTGACCAACTTTCATTCCCTGGTTCAAACACAGCTACTAGTCAAATTCCATCCCTAACTGGTCTTTTTACGCAAGGAATGTCTCATCAATCTCCAATTTGTCCACCTGATGATCGCGAGTGATTCGATGATTGTGACTGAAACCCAGGAGGCATGCGCCCTTGTCTGCTTTGACAGAAAAACCCAAAATATAAGGTAGGTTTCCACATAGGAATATGACTAGTCTGACAATCCTGTCCATTTAGGACAATGGATCAATCTGGAAAAGGATTCATCCGTCAAAGGTTATGTGATTGGGACTGACAACAGTCACCTTTGTCCATTTCGATGGACAACGCTAAGGAAGTGTTTTGTCTGCAAATATGGATGAAACAATCTTGCTAATGTAAAAACTTCCAAATCGTAACCTGGAAGCTCTATTTCGTTATACCTGGGGACATGCAAACCTTTTTGCATGCAAGTGAAAAGAGACCATTTATTTTCTTATTTTGTAGGCTCTTAACCCTTTAAACTTGCAGGTTGGTCATTCCTAGCTTGCATAACAAAAGGCTTCGAAGCAAAGCTGTGCATGGGGTAAGCTCCCTAAAAAATGAACCTACTGATGAGAGATATCCTTATTATACGACTGGCACGAGCAGGTTTACGCAAAGTTCAAGCTCGTTAAAAAATAAACCTAGTGTTACACAGTATTTCGTCACTGTCCCTGTTACCCCTTCTCCCGTACATTGGAGGACCTATTCCGGGACCTGTCAGAAGTGACATAACTTGAAAGCACCTGCATTGTATCCCCTTGAGTATGTACTTCATATGCCCTGAAGACGCCTTCTACAAAATACCCATAAATATAGCCTTTTTTCCATTGGCGTGTTCCACAGTGTATCACTCGCGCCAATGGGGGAAATCCTCTAAAGAGGGCGTGCCAGCTGGCGCTCTGTATCAGAGTCGCACTAGCGCCAACCCAGTTGGGTAAAATTTTTAACAAACAAACTTCCGAAGGTTCCTTCTAACCTATCCATGAACTGATTTCAGTTTGAGTTAGTTCAGTTGGGCTTCGATTCTCCCAAGGAGGGAAGTAGTTCTCCACCTCTCATGGAAGCTTCCTAATGATAAGGACAATCCCATGAATCTTGTGGATGGTCTTATCTACTCCTCCTACCTCTATATAAGCTTGTCTCTTTTCCTTTGCCAAGTTAGTTAGTAATTCTACTCTTCAAGCTCCAAAATCTAAGTCCCAAAGTCTGAGAATTGCTAAGCTCATGCTACAAGATGCCTTGTTCATCCCCATAAGGCTATATCTTTAAGGAGGAGATCCATGTCCAAGTAACTAAGGAGAGAGAGGCTTGTCCCCCATCCCCTACAAGCTTTGAAAGGCATGTGTTGCTGATCACCCAGCCAAAGGAGGATTTGACGTCAGAACTTGGTTGTATTCTCTTTTGTTTATCAATAATAATAGACGACTATCATTATGGTTCCACTCATATTGTCTTTATAATGATGTTTGAGTTGTATCCTTTCTGACTGATACATAGTTGCATTTCTTGGATTTTATGCTTGTATTCGTGTTTTTCTTTGCATGTGCAGGGGTCTGTTCACGAAGATCGTTTGGATTGTGACCAGCTAGAGCGAACGAATGGGAGCGACGACTCTTCTACGAATACTAGCGTTGGATTCAAGGTAGGCCCTCATCATCGGTCTTTACTTTGCAATTAGGAACCTACGTGTTAGCGTTGTTTGATTGTTGCTAGACCCCATTTAGGCTAGTGGGATCGCCTCTGTCCGTAGAGGGGATTTACCTGTACAACAATTTTGCGACTCCGCTGGGGAGTTGGCTTTTGCCTTGTTTGTTTATCTTGTCTTGTTGTTTAATTTGTAAACTTTAGACGGAGCCTAAAGTATGGCCAGATAGCCTTCGAAATGCTATTGCTTTACTTTAGCGAAGTAGATCAATGCTACTTCAGTCCATCTCCGGTTTGGTTTTGCAAAATGAACGGCTTGGAACTTGCCTTGTTTCTTGGTTATTTCCTTGGTTTCTCTTGCTCGCTTAGCTTTCTAGGTTGAATGCCTGTGTTTCTTTTTGCCTCTTAGTGTACTTAGGTGTTGCTGGTTTTGCCTTGGCTCTTTTGTTTTATTTTTCCATAGCAAACTCGGCTGGCGCTGGTTTATGTGTGACAGTTGTGCCAGTTGGCGCAAATTGCACGTTTACAACCTGCGCCAATTCCTAAAAGGCACCTGTTGCAGCCTGACAGTCGCGCCAGGCCTGTAAACTTTTGAAGTTTACTTGGTTGTGAACTTTTTGAGCTTGGGTTTTGTCCTAAGTACCTTTTTCAAACTACTTGAGTGTGTTGGAGTCTGATTTGACTGGCTTTGATCGCTACCCTTTGGGTGTTTGCTTTTTTTCTACCAATTTCACATTTCTAGCCCTAGGGCATCTAGTGGCCTTGTGAATTGAGCCTTTCTAAGGTGTTTTGATCCTTTTGTGGTCCAGTCAACTTTTTTGTTTGCTCCCTTACACTTTTTTGGTAGTTGTGAATCACTTTGTTGCATTATTTGGGTGATTTGCTTCGTTTTCACTTGAATTCCGCTTCGTCTCACTTTGAGCCCAGATCACACGGCTCATCATTGTCTTTGGGATCTTTTTGGTTCTTTGGATGTTTGATTGGTGATTTGAGGAACTGAACGTGTTTGTATTGCAAAGAATTTTTTTGTGTTATTTCTCAAAAGTCCTTTAGTGCATTTTTCCATTATCAAAAAGAAAAATCTCTTTTGCTTTGAATCAATTAATGAAAATTAGGACTTTTCATTTCGATTAGTGATTTAGTGATCTTAAAGAAAAGTTTATTGATTTGTATTAGCTGCATTAGGGAAACTCTTTGTTGTTTGTGATCGTTTTGTTTGCATGAAAGCTCTTTAACTCTCTCGTAATTAGCATTCATCGAATGGAATGACGTGTTTTGGCATATAGATTGCATTTAGGGAATTTTGAGAGAGTACGTACAGTAGGACCTGAAAACCGAAACTTAACTCAAGATCAACTTTAAAATAAATTGAATGAATCTAAAAAGGCATTGGAACATAATTCTCACATTCTAGAGGTCTAGGCTAGAGACGTGCTTCGGCGTCGTTAAACCTAGTCACTTTTGTTTTCACTTAAGGTTGGGTGATTCCTCCTTTTGTGACTCAACTGTGGTCTAGTACGAACTTGTGCTCCCACGTACCATTGCGTATATATGGGGAGACTCCACTAGGTTATCATCCTTGATCCACAGGAAGCCGTTTCTGCCGCCTTACAGCCCGTAACGCACCGAACACAGCATTCGGGAAGATTGACTGCCGTACGGAAAGTCCTTGGTTTTCATATGATTGCTAAGGTGTATATGCAGTTTTACGGATTGTCTGGTAAACCCCTGCCTAGTTTCTCCAGAGTAATCACTTTTTTAATCCTTTCGGACTCCTAAAAGAAAGGCTCACTGAGCATTTGTTCACTTCGGGCTCACTAAATATTCGAAGGCGACTAGAGTCATCTTTTGTCCTTTTCTCGACTCTTAAAAAATGAAAAGGTCAAGTTGTGTCCTAATGTCTTAAAATTTATTCGACCACGATTACATTTACCTTGTTAGATCTTGTTTGCGTTAGTTTTGAGTAGGGTCTCTCTCCATTAGCTTGTCTTGGAGTTTTTGAATTCAATCATCCTGGCGGATCCATCAATCCCGTCTCCCGTCCTTAGTGACCAAGGGTCTCCTTCTTCTGCTACCCCTGAGACACCGGTTTGTGGTGACACTTTTCCTGTTATTCCAAGTGTCCAACCGTTGAGCTCTTGTGCTCCAGAGGACGAGCTTCACAATCTGTTTTGGAACCCTGTTTGAGAACCTTACGAAGAGGATTATCCCTCTACTCCTACTGGTGTTTCGACCCCGATGGCTTCCTCTGATATGGAGGAAACATCTCCTGTAGTGAGTGAAACACCTGTTGTGTCAAGTATGGAGACTCCTATCCTAGCCACATCCCCGGTCATATCTACGCCCTACACTGTTACCCCTCTCAATATCACAGTGCTTGCGCGCTATAGAGCTCTGAGGGATGCCATGGGCTCTAGGAACACCTCTTCTGGTACCATGTGGGATCATAACATCATTCCCACTACGGGATCTTTTGTTTCCCAAGTTCACAATACCGTTGTCATGTCAGTTCCAACCAATCCGAACGTTTGTGTCGCATCTTCAACTCCGGTTTCTAGTGCCATTACGGCATCTTCCATCGTAACTACTGTTGTCGACCCGTCCTGTGGTCCAGTGCATAGTGGTCAGTCGGCACATGCTGCCAGAGTTGTTCATCCTACAAGCAGTGCCCTACCTTCTTCTGGTGCCATTCCAGCAGGGGGGGCATATTCTCAATACTTGCATGCTGTCCAAAATCCAGCCGCGCAAGGCCCTTATTATGACCCTATCGGTCATCATTTGTATACCTCCCTGCCAGCTCAGCCCGCTGTTGAGGCTTCAATTCCATTGAATGTCGCTTAGGGTAACACTGGTTATGGTGGTGGCCAATTCCGTCCGAATCAAGGGCAGTCGCACCTAGGACCATCATACCAAGGTCAGCATACCAAGGTCAGCCATCCTACACGCAACCTAATTATGGGCAGCAGTATTATGGCCAAACCTATCCAGGGCAACCTGGAGGCTCACAAGGACAACCCTCTCAGGGACAACCTTTGGCCTATGGTGGTCCGTCTTTTACCTATCTTGGGCAACCTTCTGGCAACGCGGGACAACCTCATGCTCAACAAGGACAACCTGGAGTCCAGCAGGGATACCCTTCGGGTCAACCCTATGGGAATCTGGGACAACCTTGCGCGCAACAAGGACAACCTGGAATCCAGCAAGGGTACCCTTCTGGGCAGGGTGGTCGGCCTTACATGCCGCAAGGCCAGCCCACTGCTCAGCCTAGTCAGCCATCTGGTCCGCAAGGACAACCCTCGGTTGCACAAGGACAACCGAACACCCAACAAGCTTAACCTTCTAGGCAAGTAGGTACGTCCCAAACCCAACCAGGACAACCTTCCGGCCAGATGGCCCAACCTCAGCCTTCCCAAGGATATCTCTCTGGGCTTGCTCACGACAGTGATCTCTGATTGCAATCCTATGACTTACATTCTGTCACGCCAGTCGCTGGGGGGAAAATACTCGAAGTGGATAGTCATCCTCCAAGAGTTTGACTTGGAATTTACTGCTGCCAAGTCTAAGAAATCACTTGTCTTCGCTAAACTATTGTGTTCTTTGCCTTCTACTGCTGCCTCCTCTCAGTTAGAGGATTCCATTCCAGACGAAGCTCTCTTCCTCATTAGCACCCTCGATCCCTAGTTCGGGGATATTATTGTCTACTTGCAGACGTCCTCCTTCCATCCCGAGACCTCTAAGGATGCTCGCCGACGGATCCGACCTCAAACCCAACCATATCGCATCGTTGGGGACACCCTGTACCGTCTCGGCGTTGATTCTGTTCTTCGCCGATGCTTGACTTTCGAAGAAGCAGAGAGAGTTTTGAATGATTGCCACTCTGGCACTTGTGGTGGTCACATGTCTGGATATGCCACTGCACAAAAAATCCTCCGTGCTGGTTACTTTTGGCCCTCCATTTTCAAGTATTGCATTCTTGTTGTCCGTTCATGTCATGAGTGCCAAATTTACCAATGGAAGATGCGTGCACCCCCTGCTCCACTGCACCCCATTGTAACCGTCAGTCCTTTTGCCAAATGGGGCATCGATTATATGACCTGTAACCCTCACTCGGCTGGGGGGCATGGGTACATCATCGTTGTTGTTGATTATTTCACGAAATGGGCCGAGGCGATGCCTACATTGTCTGAAGACGGTCACACCGCGGCGCAGTTTTTGTTCAACCATGTTATTTCGCGGTTCGGAGTACCCCAAGCCATCGTCACTAATCACGGAAAGCATTTTCGTAATCACATGATGACCGAGTTAACGACCCAGTTGGGCCTAAGGCATGATAGTTCAACCCCGTACTATCCTCAGGCAAACGGTCAAGTGGAAGCCGTGAACAAGGTTTTGGTCACGATGCTTCAACGAACTGTTGGCATGCATAAGTCCAATTGGCATCTGATGTTGTTCTCTGCTTTGTGGGCCTACCGTACCTCCGTGAAGGACGCCACCGGTTTCACTCCCTTTTAGTTAGTTTAAGGACTGGAGGCTACCCTTCCTATTGAGTGTGAGATTCCTTCATTAAATATAGTCGTCGAATTGCTCCCTGATACTACTCCAGTAGAAGAGCGTCTTCTTTACTTAGAGTGGCTGGACGAGACTCGTCGTCTAGTCTCCTTAGCTATTGAAGCTCAGAGGAAGCGAGTGAAAACTCACTTCGATAACACTGTTCACCCCTGCTCTTTCATTGAGGGAGACTTAGTACTGCTTTATGATCAAGCTAACGATAAGCTGGGGGCAGGAAAATTCGAGCCTATGTGGCATGGGCCCTACATTGTGGAAAGAGTTTTGCAAAAAGGAGCCTACAAGCTTATTTATTATGAAGGAAATCCCCTGGATAAGCCCCGAAATGGGCTCTATCTGAAAAAATACTATGCATGAGTCCAGGCACTCTCTTTTTTTTGTATATACGTGTGCTTTCAGCAAGTGTGTTGTGTGTGCATGTTTCATATTTTTTTCTTGTTGTGTCAACATGATTGCCGCTTATTGTGCCTTTTTGCTTCTTGGACAGATGTCTGGATCACCTTACGTTGGTTTCACTGATGGTGCCTCCTGCAGTACACACAACTTGTCATCTGCGGCATGGGTGATCTACGATCCTCATGGTGAGTTAGTAGACATTCAAGGGGTTTGTCTAGGTTGTACAATGAACAATTTTGCTGAATATAGTGTTGTGATTGAATTATTAGCTGAGGCGATTAACCTCGGCATTCGAACATTGGTTGTGAACTTGGACTCTCAGCTTGTCATCCACCAACTCAACAGGCGTTATTCCGTCAGAGATCATCAGATTTTAAGGTTGTATTTGCATGTTAAGTTATTAGAAAGGGATTTTGATTTCATTACTTATCAACATATTCCAAGACGACTTAATACGTTAGCCGATGCATTAGCTAATTATGTGTTGGACAGGCATTTGCATAACATGTAGTTCAACATAATACAAGAAGCATAAAGTACAATAAACCATATAACATATGTATGTATATATATGTGTGTGTGTGTGTGTGTGTGTGTGTGTGTGTGTCCAAAATGTTTGCACCCCGTGCATCATCAAAAAATAATACATGTTTGTCTGAATACATCCGGAGACAACATGTCTCTCAAAAAATATGCATGAAAGGAAAAGCCTAGATATCTAGTCTCGGTGGTGCTCATGGTAACACGTCACTGCTCGCACTAAACGTCTCAGGAGTCGGTGGATGTGAGTTGGCACCCCCACTGTGTGCCTCTGGTATGCCAGTGGGACATCCGCTAGCCGAGCGTAATCTAGAATCCCTCGAGTGATAACCTCGAGGTTCTGAATAAGCTCTCCTCTGTCACCACCCTCCTCCTGAGGATCCACTCCTGCTGCTGCTGCTACTGGGTGTCTCCTCACAATGAGACACATGCCAGCTGGACGCTCTGGGCTAACATCTACATATGCATATAAAGGTCATTAGGACAAGCATGTACTAACAAAAAAAAAATCATAAAAACACAAAATCAAAAGATGAGGTCATACCAATCTCCTCGTCCCAGTCCTCTCCCTCCGGCAGGGGAAGGTCAAGGTCCCCGATGAAGTCTATCCTCGCATATGGCCAGTCCTCCACCACAATCAGTTGGTGGCGAAGCCACCCAAAAAATTCAGGTCTAAAAGACATCTGTTGACCGCCACCACCCCTCGGCATCAGTGCCGCCCATCGAGCCATCCTCGGCTCTCGAGGTGCTGGGTTTGGAACAAAGGTCCCTTGGCCCTGGAAGCTTGGCACACGTTCCAAGAAGAACGTCACCAAGATGGAGCCATATGGAAACTGCTACAGCTTGCCCTGCTTGGCTTTGGTCAGCTGCCTCTTCATGTTGGTCGTCACTACTGACGCCCAGTTGAAGACTGTCGGACTAAGGCACTCTGTCACCAGGATCAAATGGTTCTTCATAGCTTCGTGGGGCACCTATGCCCCCACAGCTTGTGTGATGGTAAACAGTAATGCTCTCAGTGTCAAGTCCGGAACGGTGGGGATATCCACCTTCGAGCTGCCCTTCCCGTATCTGGCACCTGGGAAAACTCGGGCCTTCACCTCCTCCATCTTCTCTCCAGATGGTCTGCTACCAGTCAATCGAGGTACTGGCCCCCGTCGTGACAATCCAGTGAGGAAGTAGACATCGGATACGTCTAACTCCAATACTTGGTCCCATATTTGGAACACCTGTTCCTGTATGTCCCACAAGTTGACCAAATACTGTAAGAGCTCTGGCTGAGCTTACAAATAGAACAGCAGGAGAAACTTTTTGAGCCCACATGCTCTGAGACCCTCCATGCAGTCCTCATCTGCTAAGGCCAATGGGTCTACTTGGTCATGTTCTCATTCTTTCCACACAATCACCATTTTTGTATATTTCCCTGCAAACACAAGCCCAAAACCATAAATTAGATTCTTAAATAACTTGAAATTGCACGTAAATAGGTTTAAATTTGTTAAAAATTTGCCCAAAAATCCACGCGGCCGTTGGCGCGACTGTTTCTAAAACAGTCGCGCCCATGGGCGCGTGCCCTATGGGAAAGTTGCCCCATTGGCGCGGGTCCGTGGCCGAAACCCGCGCCAATGGGCGCAACCCCTAAATTTGAAATCTTCCCTATAGGTGATGAAAATGCAATTTAAAACAAATTCTAAACGGATAGAAATGGAGCTAAGGACGAGACCTCTTGCCTGACACTGACGGCGCTCCAAATGGTCCACTGGATTTGTCGCAATCGCCAACTAAAGGTCGCACTCCAAAAGCCCTAATGTCACTCTCCAAAGGTAAAAAAGTGAAAAGTAATTTTTTAATTTACCATTTTCACCATTTTATAACTTTTTGACCCCTAAATAGGTTTTAAAAGTCATTTTATGGATATTTTTATGAATATTTGTGTCGAAAATGGATTTTACGCCGATTTCTTGTGTAGCGACAGGTGTTTATGCAGCTTTGGCAGCGAAACGAGTTATATTTTATACTTTTTCGGACTCGGTAAATACACGAAAAAGTCACTTGGGAGTCATCTTTTGCTCTTTTCTGACTCTCTAAACGTGAAAAGAATGCCGAGTTGACCCTCTTGACTCGTTAAACGAAAATGAGAGGCGGTCGTTTTTAAACCCTTTTCCGACCATTTAAAAAACGAAAAGATTGTCGGACCCTTGTCGTTTCCGGTTCGTTAACGGTCACGAAGCGACGTGGTTTTGATCGCTTTTTTACTTTTTTCAGATCAGAATCACTACTTATGAAAATTACTCCTCGTCGTAATGATCGGGCGGTTCTTTCGAGCATTGTTTTATACTTTTTCGGGCTCGAGAGACACAACTTTACGAAAAAGGACACCCCTAGAGTTTACTTTTCCGTTGTCTTTTCAAACTCTCTAAACATGAAAAGGCACTGAGTTCTTCCTTTGTCAGACTCGTTAAAACTTAATGACATCGGATTCTATCGAAATGGCGCCTCCCAAGCATATGTTATCTTTGTCAAGCTTGTCATCCAAAAATAACCGGGGTACTCGCCAAAAATGGTGGGAGAATAAAGGAACCAAAATTATCGTCATGTCGGCAGTATGTCGCTCTTGCACATGGCACTTGTCTGCGTTCGTGTCTGGGTGGGGACATCTCATCTTGTTTTACACTTGCCTCCATGGGTTTGGGTTATCCTGTTTGACCATTCATCTACTCATCGTCTTGTCACCATGACCCCTGATCATTTGATGTCAAATACTGCCAAGTCCATTGTCGTGCCACCAATATTTTCAAGAGAAGTTGACCTCTGTAGAATACTCAACCTCCCTCTTATACCTCACACAAAACATTTTATCCTTCTCTGTCCCGTGTCGATGATGTGGGAAACATTATGGCCCACATTCGATCAAGGTCACTTCTTATCGACTTCAGCTCATTATCCAAGAAGTTGACTTAGAGACTCACTTCAGGTACCTTGGAGCCTGCATGCCTCAATGGCAGGTTCTTCGTGTTCGACGCGAGGTTTTCACCATTGGTCTTCGATTGGATGATTCTATGGGTGTTCGACACCGGCTCACTAATTCGCACACCATGGATTGTACCTATGGTACCTTGAGGACCATTGTCATTATTGGTGGTACCTCTTGCGTCTGTTAACAGTTTTCATCATTGACTGGTAATCAGATGATGTTCTCGCATGTTTGACTTCGACTCCCATATTCGCATGCTCGAACTTGTACTTTGTTCGGGTCGAGATGGAGCGCAAGACCCTAGATTTTGTCTATTGAGATCCAGGGTTCATTTTGTGGATTATTATCATCACTACATGACTCATTCACTGGATGGCTGCGACCATGCCTAAGTCTATTCATTGATCCTCGCTGGATGGCTGCGCCCATACCATTTACATCATGTATTTGAGATATCAGTTGTACTTCGTGCAGGTTCTCCAATGGCTGTGTTTTCAATCGACCATGTTCTTGTAAAGCATTTCACCCCTCTGTCTCTCAGGCTTCATGCTTTATGGGGCATTTGTTACACAGTATTTCGTCACCGTCCCTTTTACCCCTTCTCCCGTACATTGGAGGACCTATTCCAGGACCTGTGAGAAGTAACATAACTTGAAAGCACCTGCATTGTATCCCCCTGAGTATGTACTTCATATGCCCTAAAGGCGACTTCTGCAAAATACCCATAAATATAGCCTTTTTTCCAATGGTGTTGTTCCACAGTGTATCACTCGCACCAATGGGGGGAATCCTCTAAAGAGGGCGTGCTAGTTGGCGCTCTGTATCAGAGTCGCACTAGCGCCAACCCAGTTGGGTAAAATTTTTAACAAAAAAAATTCCGAAGGTTCCTTCTAACCTATCCATGAACTGATTTCAGTTTGAGTTAGTTCAGTTGGGCTTCGAATCTCCCAAGGAGGGAAGTAGTTCTCCACCTCTCATGGAAGCTTCCTAATGATAAGGACAATCCCATGAATCTTGTGGATGGTCTTATCTACTCCTCCTACCTCTATATAAGCTTGTCTCTTTGCCTTTGCCAAGTTAGTAGTTCTACTCTTCAAGCTCCAAAATCTAAGTCCCAAAGTCTGAGAATTGCTAAGCTCATGCTACAAGAGGCCTTGTTCATCCCCATAAGGCTATATATTTAAGGAGGAGATCCATGTCCAAGTAACTAAGGAGAGAGAGGCTTGTCCCCCATCCCCTACAAGCTTTGCAAGGCATGTGTTTTTTATCACCCAGCCAAAGGAGGATTTGAAGTCAGAACTTGGTTGTATTCTCTTTTGTTTATCAATAATAATAGACGACTATCATTATGGTTCCACTCATATTGTCTTTATAATGATGTTTGAGTTGTATCCTTTCTGACTGATACATAGTTGCATTTCTTGGATTTTATGCTTGTATTTGTGTTGTTCTTTGCATGTGTAGGTGTACGTTCATGAAGATCGTGAGGATTGTGACCAGCTGGAGCGAACAAACGAGAGCAACGAATCTTCTATGAATACTAGTGTTGGATTCAAGGTAGGCCCTCATCATCGGTCTTTACTTTGCAATTAGGAACCTGCGTGTTAGCGTTGTTTGATTGTTGCTAGACCCCATTTAGGCTAGTGGGATCACCTCTGTCCGCAAAGGGGATTTACTTGTACAACACCTAGCAATGAGCATATGTTCCCCCAGAGTTTAAGCTCATTAAAAAATGAACCTATTTTCGGTAAATAACCATTGCGATCGCATAATTATCAGCTTTTGAGCTTTAGTCATGTTCTTACCATCACCTCCACTCTTTTTTAACCGATCATACACCTCCATTTGATTGTTTACCCTTTTGAGGAATAGCTACAACAAGTGATTTGATTAGCCACCTTCTTTACACTATTGTGATTGAAAAATTTCCAAACCTTACCTGGAAATAGCTGCTACAAGAAAATATCACTCGTTCCTCAAAGACAAGTCTCCCTCAAGCTCTTTTCATCTGACTCATAAAATATGAAAAGATTGCCGAGCAGTTGGCCTCTCTAACTCATTAAAGTGATCAGAAGTGCCATCCCTCCTCTAGATTTTAATAATTTTGGACCTGAGGGATCATTACACAAAAAGATCGAGCGCTTGTCTTGTTCGGCTCGTTAAAACTATCGAAAAGTCATCCCTTTTGTATTATTTTATACTTTTTTGGACTTAAGGGATTATACTACGAAAAAGGATTATTGGAGTTGCCTTTCCGTCTCTTTTTAGACTCTCTAAAATTGAAAAGGGTCGAGTTATCTTTGTCGTTAAACTTGTTAAAACAATAGCGACAAACTTGTCCATGCAGACGAGAAAGATAACTCTCAGAAATAAAGAGGTACTGGTCAGAAATGACTAGGGAAATATTGGGAAGAAAACTTGAAGAAACTTTATTGGTAGCAGGTCGCTCTTGAACATGACACTTTCACTCTATCACCATGATTGAGTCAGGTTGGTTTATTCCGTTCACCGGTCATATCACCAATGGTCTTCCGTACCATCCATTTTTGGGGTTAACACTACCAATCCATCTCAGTGTCGCTGATATGTTCAAGAGAAGTCACTTAGAGAATTCACCAACCCAACTTACATCTAATCTGCTGCAATACCTTCACGCTTCATTCTTTCATGACCGCCACCCTGAACCTTGTATCATCAGACCATTTTCACCTCCACAAAATCATTTGCTCCATTTCATGTCGTAGATGTGGGATTCATTAAGGCCCTCCTACGACGGGTCACTTCTTGTTGTCATCAGCTCATTATCCAAGAAGTTGACTTAGGAACAACCCTTTCAGTACTTTGATGCTTGCATGCCTCAATGGCAAGTTTCTCACTTTCGGCAATAGGTTTACATCAGCGGCCTTCGACCGGAAGATTTTGCGTGGTGTTCGAAATCGACTCATGTATTCACACCATGTGAATTGTACTGCAGTACCTTGAGGGTCATCATCATTATCGGTGACTCCTCTCATGCCTATTAACCGCTTACATCATTGGCTGGTAATCAGGCAATGTCTTTCCATGTTCGACATCAGAACATCTTTTCACATGGATCGACTTGTACTTCGGGCAAAGATTGAACGAGTTTGAAGAACCTGGATCTAGTTTCATCCATCCGGGGTGCGATATATTTAGGAAAATAAAGACATCAAATGTACATCATAGCTGCACAGATAATCATCCAAGCCAAAGGATGATGGCTCTACCAGAATCATCAGTCTGTCATATGTACATGAAAATGAATTTATAAAGCTGAGCATGGGAATGCCCGCCTCAGCTAGATCATGAAAATATTATGAAGATAATGTATTGTATTGTATCTTATTACAGGTCACCTTCCAGTTCAAAAGACCTCGGATCCTCATGATAAAGCATTTCACCCGACATCAGAAGATTTACGACCTCATGCTTTAGGGGGCAACTGTTATAGAGATATTTGGGCATTGCAACCCCAATTTCATATGTCCATAAACCAAGGGCTTCTAAGCCCCTAAAAGTGTTGTTTCATACCCTAAACGAACAAGGTCAGCTGATTACATCATCTCCCAGAAGTTCTCCCTAAAAAACTACTCAGAACTGGTCAAAACTGGACCATACAGACTGCTCAATGCTAAGGGTGTGATGCATCTCACCTACTACATGCAAAAAGTGTGATGCATACTGGAAATCC
The DNA here is from genome assembly GCA_000404065.3 of Pinus taeda. NCBI lineage: Eukaryota > Viridiplantae > Streptophyta > Pinopsida > Pinales > Pinaceae > Pinus > Pinus taeda. Next base: position 293,451 of record APFE031001796.1, on the reverse strand, counting down.
CTTCTGTAGGGTGTGATGAGCGAGAGCAGACAAATGGTAGAGGCAGTTGGCTAGGTGGAAACCAATAGAATCTTATAGAAACTACCCATTTGACACTTGTCTCTCTGAATTTTCCCAAGGATGAGTAAGAGATCATGAAATCTCCAAGTGGAACCAAGAACTATCAGAGAAATGACACTAATAAAAATCCCAGAAGCTGAATCACCCACCTACAAATATCTATATATGGATCCCTTATCCTATAGATCCAAAGGCTGGAATTTGGTATTTTGTAAGGAAGTGTTGTTGGTTTCTTTGTGAAACATCATAGTGTTGGGTGATCTAGCTTTTCATGAGGTGAAGAGGGCTTTCATGCTGGGAGGATGGCACTGGGTCAGACCAATGGGTTGTAACCCTCTCTTCTACTACTTCTATCAATAAAGCTATTTGAGTTTTCCTCCATATTCTTGTATATTTCTAAATCTTGTGTTGATATATGCATTTGTATGGTTAATATACGTCTGATCCTATATTGTTTATGGTTATAGATCTCTATGCTTTGATGGTATTTTGTTGCTTTGACTCTACAGGGGTTCTTTGAAGCGGAACAAGTAAGGAAGGATTGGCGAAGCTCTAGCAAAGGAGAGAGGAAACAAGCAAGGAGCCAAGCGAAAGACTGAGGTTAGTACTCTCTGCTTCTCTCTCATCTATCTCTCATAAAGGAAAACACAATAAACTTTATTTTTTTCGTTTCTAAGATAGCTACCCGTCTTAGTGGGACTAGCAGCTCTGAAAGGACACTAGTCTTCCCCATAATAGCAGTTCATCCTCCCTTGGCTCAACAGTCATCATTTGGAGATTTGTTGTGGGTTGTTGGTTCCTTTTCTCTTGCATCTTTCTAATAGGGACGGACATTCTTCTTTCACGTGATCAAAATATTTGTAGTTGTGTCCTGCCTGTCCACAATTATAACAGATAATCTAGTAGCGTCCTCAACCAACTTGTCCTCCTCATCCTCATCCTTGTCCTTGGAATCCTCCTTGACTAGCATGTTGCCCTGGCTCCTCGCATGTATGTCCTTCATCTTATAGTCTATAAGAATCAACAGTGCACTCCATCATGAAGTCATAACTTCGATAGTTTCTCTCATAATGGCCTGCCGATTTACAAAGTTGCAAAATAGTTGCTTTGGTGTCTGCATGTAATTATGTAATAAATATCAATCTTCAGACCGATGTTGGCCTCTCATTCTACAAATCTTGAACCACAAAATTTATCCTGAGTTTACAGGATTAGGTGCTCTACTTGCAAAGTAATCTCTAAACATAGGGCATCGATCCTTATGACGGCCTTCTACTTTGCATTTTGTACACCACACTTCCAATATGGTTTCTTTAGCTTTCTTTAGATCTTGCAATTCCACATATTCTTTTGCATAACTAAGTAAAAAACATGCATATCAGTACATATGAACACAAATTATGAATATAGATACACAAGATTTTGCCAAAACTTCTTCTTCTTTATTAGGACAAATCTTTCAGTACATACAACTTCTTGACCTGCACACCCAGCTACAGGTGGTCTGCGCACTCAGCTGTAGACTCTTCCAAGGCCTCTGCGGACTCGGTTGTGAAGCCTTCCCTTTAAGGCCCAAAACACAGACTAAAGACAGAAAGTATGATCAATTTTTCAACATATCACTCACTTCAACAAAGCATTACATCTTCTTATATATATTTCATTACTACAAAAACATGGTCCACATACTATGAGTTAGACAAAACAATGAGTTAAAACCCCGATACCCGTTACAAAATGAGGGGCTTTGACCGACCTCAAAACCCCTAGACATTGCGTGGTGAATAGAACTTCACGGACTCTACATGCTCCGCTCCTCAAAATGCAGAGTCTTTGACCAAAACTGGACCAAGTTGGCCTGCTCCCAACAGGATGTTGGCACAACACTAAGAAAAATAGTCCCTAGACACTGGCATACCATGCAGTGGGAGCGTCTAGAGCCTTCTAGACGCATGCATGCCCATATCAGTGTCCGGGGGTTAATTAGTCTAAAAACTCAGTGGGACCCAGGGTTTGGTTTCCTGAGAGGTTGGGATGGTTCTTGGAAGTCCTATTACTGATGTGGAAGGTCTATATGTTGTGTTTCCATTGATTCCATGTCCTTAAGGTCACATAGGAGGTTGAATCCCATCATAGTAGCCTCTTGTCACATGTTTACCCCGGTTGGCCGACTACTTGGGTAGATGTGGGAGGAGGGTGTTACACAAACATGTCACTTTACACCAATTGTAATATCCTCTCTACCCTTGCAACGCCAAAGGAGATTCTTACTCAATTTTTCTTCCCATTTATGCAATGTTCATAGAAATAAAATTCTAGGGAGAAATTAAACATTTCTACCATACCATTACCATTTAGAACGAGAAGGCCCTTCTCTCTAATATGTCATATTATTTGATGCCACAACATAGTATTTCCTTCTAGCTTATACAAAGTTTCAATCCAAAATCCCCTCGACAATATCTTTGCTCCTTGAACCACCCTGCAAGTAGCCTTTTCAAACATTGGTTTTACACCTACATTGTTCATCTTGCTTATAGAATCAAATTTTTGCCCAATCCTAGGATGTGCACAACACCAAAGAGTGTTCTAATCCTTCCACTCATGAACTTCAACTAAATTTTTTATCACCCTACGATTATAGCTCTTAAGTCATCTCTTAAGAAAACATCACCACCATCATATCTTAAATACTTGCAAAACCACTCTCTGCAAGGAATCATATGAAAGGTTGCACGTGAGTTGACTTGCTATGCCTCATGACTTACATGCGTACTTGAAGAACGCAAATACGCATCCATTTCTTCATATGAGGGGGTTTTTTCTTCCATAAAAGGAGCATCATCGAATCTCATCACTTTCTCAACAATTTTGGATTTGAGTCCTTCTTGTAATGCACCTTTTTTCTACATCTCCAACATATCTTTATGAATTTTCCTAGAGTTTTATATCTTCCCCAAAATTTAGATTTCCTGCTTGAGGACTTAATTTTATTTTTATTATGGGAATGTTCTTTTATAAACAAGGAATTTGTGTTCTGACTTTTCATGTTTTTTTGTCTCATCTCCTTCAATAACAAGGATGATATTACATTGCCAAAACTTAAAGTAATTGCATTACTATCTATGGCAAGAATCAAACTATACTTTGATTCTTCTAAAGTACACAAAAAAATGATACACGTATCTTCATATGAAATCTTAATATCAACAGATAATAATTGGCTTACCATAGTATTGAAGGTGTTTAGATGCTTTGTCATCAAGTCTTCATCCTCATCCTCCGCTTCTATAGTTTTTTATGTAGAAACAATTTGTTCACCGAGAACTTAGATTAATACAAAGTCTCTAACTTGTTCCACAATGCATTTTTTGTAGCTTCTCTTGAAATAGTTCATAATACTAAATCTAAGAGACATAGTCATATTGTGTTCATTTCCTTTCAATCTAACTCAGTTGAATCTTTTGTCAGCAACCTTGTTGGTGCAGTAACTGTATCAACAATGATCCACTAATCTTTGCCCACCAACAAATCTTCCATTTTGAGCTTCAAGCTCCATCCATTGAATTGTTTGACCTCTATCTTTGAATTGCTCACCATTTCCTTTCACCACAAAAATGGATTTTGTAGATCTCCCGCTGTAATAGGGTTTACCACAGGCCCAAGAAAAACCCCTTATCCACAAAAGTTTCCATTTGAAGTAAAAAAATCTATGATGCCAAATGTAACTTTTAACTCTGTGTAGTTAATTGTTGCAAACAAATTCTTAATAAAATAGAAAAGATGTAATGGAAAACGCACACATTAACATAAATATTTTACCTTGTAAACCCCAACCAAAAAATAAAAAATCAACATATTCTTCTTTACAATATTACAAAACCACACACACACATATATATCGCGGTATACATAAACCATCAATCCATTTACGTTGGATTAGAAGACCATTATTGTTCCCTAACCAAAATTACAAACCTTGGAATAAACCATCATGCACCACAAAATTGTTAAAAGTGAAAACGATGTGTCAAAAAACACCAAAAATGGACGCAAAAACCCACCAACTTTTTCTTTTTTTGGTGCACTTCCCTTGAACCCGTGTGCAAGGAGGCTTCTCCCCCCTATGAAACCCCATCGCACCTAAACCAATGTACAACACTTGGAGGTAGTCATGCAAAGAATATCACACATACCCAACAAAAATGCAATAGAAAAGGATTCACTTTTTCAAGAGTTTACACAAAATATGATGGCGAAATAAATCCCATGTCTAGCTTAACTTTCCTAATAAGTGACTTTGTTCAGCGCAATCAAATAATTACTTATAGTCTTGCATTGCTACACCTTCTAAATTTTCTATTTCACTTAGCTATGGTTTCAAAGGTTCTAAATTTCAATTAAGAGTTGGATCCCCCTAAAAAAATAAAACTAAGATTATAGTGATAATGCATCGAGAATGATATGTTACACTTCCTAAGCCTTTAAATGGGTTTGCTTCCATCTTGGGCTGTATCTTTACATATGTCTCTATTGTTACCACTAATGTGAGGTTGTTCACACTCCATCTTGAATAAAGAAAAGCAATGTAATGCAAAGTTGTTCATACTCACTCTTGAATATACGGAAACAATATTATAGTTATAGTTATGGTGGTGCCCATGGCCACTATTAATTCATAATATAAAGACAACAACTTAATATAGAATAGTAAAAAGATTTGACACACTAAATGCCAATCTCCTCTATCAATTTTTATATTTATCTAATTATCTAATTGACAATAAATTTTAAAATATATTAAACATAACTAAAAACACAAACCATCAATACTAATTAAACCACATCAAAAAATTTATATCAGTTAAAATTATTATAATAAATAATAAAATACATTTTTAATCGAATAAAATAAATAAAATTATAACACAATATTAAATAAAAATTATCGACGCGATATATTAATATAAAAACAATAAACATGTGAATATCAACCATTAACTATAATATCTACGTAAACAAGTACTGATACTACACCATGTTTCTATGCAAAATTTTGACTTAATATTAACCTTTAATTTTTAACTTTACTTTTACAACATACTCCACCACGTTTCTTTATAAAATTTTGGCATACCTATAATTTTTAACTTATTAAACCACGTTAAATCTTTTAACGATGATCATTTTAAATATCTAAACTCTTTGGACATATCACTTATATTCAAGTCCATAAATAGCCCTTTCCCACTCAATAAATTCTTTGACCATGATTAATGTATACTCTGGTTGAAACATGCTCACTTACACAAATAATCCTTACGAAGTCATAAAATGATGGTGAACCAAACCATGCACTCCCCATCTGGGGATCCTAAACCATTCACATCCCACCAAAATCCTAAAGTCTCTGAAATCCTTCCCCCCTTATACTCTTAAGCAGACATGATATGGGAATTAAATTAAATTAAATTTTAAGCCATTTTCGGATAATATAATAATATTAAATATTTTATATTGTTTATAATAAGTGAGATATCTGATTTTTATGAGAATATAAAATGTTAATATTTTACAATATCTATAATAAATGGGATGATTCAAAAGATAATGAGTTTTCTAATGTGTTAAGTTTATTTCTTATTTATGAAATATAATTTAGATAATAAAGTAATTGCAATTTCATTATATATATAGTGAATGCTATTTCTAATCTTAAAGCAATATAAATGCTTTTTGAGATAGCGCTATCTTACTACGTGATAGCACGTGAACAAATGAACAGAGTGTGGAGAGAGGGCGAATACTATTTCCCTCACATGTCAGAAGACATTTATATTGCTATAAAGTTGGAAATAGCATTGGCCATATATATACCATTACAATTTATTAAAATAACGAAGGTAACCTAGGTAGATGGGGTTGACAATATATTACAAATGATTAAAATAAGGAAAAGACCGCATACACTCGCAATGTCAGTGGAATCAGACTGGGCGATCCAGCTACCCTTCTCCTACCGAATTTGGAGGGGAGACGAGATTAAAAGGAAAGGCGACATGTAACGGAAAACGCGTGAAGAACCATGCCCGTACAACGACAGCCTGGAATCCTGCATTCCAGCTCACATACAGCTAATGGCTATGCACAGGCAACTGTCAATACACACGTACATTCTTATGGCCGGGCACGTACAGTATGTCGACCACCAATTGAAGTCATTCAAAGTACACAGAGATCATCATCCGTCCAACTCTTCCAGAGCGTTCTGACCCTTTTCTCCTTTTCGTTACACACAGTGCTACATCGCACATACGTCCGCCAGATTTGACAACAACATTTACTGTCGCTACTCTATTTCATTTATAGATCACAATTAATAGCTTACTGCACACGCAACTACTTTCACAATGTAAACACCACATCAATTCCACAACAGCACTGCAGGCATGCAGGCATTTAAGAGCAGTGGCATCAATGTTGAAATGAGTGTTCTCAATTATTGAGAAAACTAAATTGTGATCTTGACCTACTTGGATTCTTGAAAAAATTAAAACCAGTTGATTCAGCATGGACCTTAAACAAGCTGCAACCTGCTCTGTTATGTAATGTAATCTGTGAATTTGTGACTTATCAGTTGATTAACAGTCAGTTCAAAAAGACTCAGAACAATGAGAAAAATTGACCATAACACCAGGAAAAATATGCAAAAGTAGAGTTGCAGATACATTTACAAGGTATTATACAGTTATTGGTTCAGGAACTTATCATAATGATATTGTTGTTCCAAAAATTTACATCCTGTACAGTCGCCGAAAATTGAGTTCACAACGCCTTCCCTACATGACTTGCAGCGGCATTGCTTGCCTCTCTGCTGGCTGAGGATGGCATGGCAGTACAAATATAAATAGATCAGTCCACAATATCATTCTTCACAGGGCGTTATATGGAACAACCTTATTAATACTAAATTCAAACGATTGGTCCCTCATGATGGATTTGTCCTGCCTGTGGCTGTGCTATTGTTTTCTTCTATTCGTTACCGGAATTGAAATTCAAAACTGAAAGATGCATAGGCGTAAAGTTCTATTTGCCATTTTATCAAATCAGGTTTAATTCGATAAAAAGCACCCCGAGGAGAGAGGCTCTCTCACCCATTTAGGTAATACGTTGATCGATAAAGATCATAAGGAGCCCATAAAGTATCCAGAGGGCAAGTCCGCTTGGCATCCAGGCGTAGCCAAGGTTTGCCCTTACCACTCCAATGCAACAAACTGACAGGTCCAGGGTGAAGATCTCGGCAAAGGCCTTGCAAATTATCTCCGCCTAAACCGTGCTGATTCCAACGATGATCGACTTGCTTAACCAAACCAGCAAATACCAGTAAAAATGGCGGTAATGATCCGAGCTCATATATACGGCGTTCCTTCTGTATGTCCATCCAGATTTCGATCTTTCTTGTGAATTCCCCTGCCCGCCATTTTTCAAGATCGATCACCATTACGCCTGTGTTGAAGTAGCAGGGTTTTTTTCCCTCAAAGGTCTTGGATAATGCGGGATCCCACCAGAAATTATCGGTGAAATACTTTGTGAAATTCGCCTTGCAGTACTCTGGTGCCCCGAGGACACGAGATTCCAAATCCGTGGCCCAGAGCTTGGCAATGTCGTCGACGACAATCAGGTCAGAATCAAGATATATAACCCTCTGCACACAGGCCGGCAAAATGTCTGCCAAATAGCTCCTTGCATAGTTCAAAGGCTGATCTAAAGCCTGCCGAATCGACGAAGAAATCTTATCCTTGACAAGATCCACATCAAAATCATACATTCTGAAACGCAGGTAAGGGAATGTAGCCAAGATGCTTGCCCTCAATTCTTCTTGCCGGTTAGACACCAGAAAATCGAACACGACATTCTCTGGACACGCCGTGTGCTGAAGAACGGAAAGAATTCCGGCCACCGAGCCCCGCAAGTAAGCGACGTCTAGCGTCATCGCTATGTGCACGGCATTGGGATCGCAGAGCTCTGCCGTTGCAAAAACAGAGCGCTTACATTCTTCGCCGTTCCGGAAGGCGGGGGCTTCTTGAAAAACCGGTAAACCTGAAGACTTCAACGGCAGCCGGAATCGATCCGCCAGCACTCCCGGCAACTTCAAGGTGTCTGCAAATTGCGCTTCAGCTGCATTTCTTGAACCTGGAACCGGCATCGTTCTAGCGCCACACACAAGAGACCAGTCTTGCTGTAAAAAGCTCAAATATAGTGCAAAGATGAAAAGGAAAGTTCTCCTTTCCATGTTGCAAAGATGAAACCGATGCGACACGGCCACAACTTTGAAGCTGCAAATCTTGCTTAAGCTAGCTTTAACAATCTAGAATCTCTCCTCCAAGCTTAGCTTCAACAATTGTAACCTGTTCTTCCTGCTTAAGTAACAGCCTAATTCAAAGATTGGAGCATGCAAAACTGAAAACGAAGCTTGTCATCACTGTTAAGAATGGCCTGGAACGCTTGCTCATGGCAAGGAACTGAAATTCAACGGAAGATTGTTGGATCAGATTCAGACACGCTGTAGTTACAGTAAGAGCTTAAAGAAAACGATTACGGATTGAAAGCTCGGCAACAAACACTCTCAGAAAATAAAACAAAGCAATATGGAAAAACTTTGAATATCGATCGGTGATCCTGCTCTGTTCAACCGCATACCGATGGAAATCATTAAGAGGCATTCGGGCATTATATAACGCCAGATTATCATGCGTGTTTCGATTGGGCTGATATGAAACCCCGCGTTCAAACCTACGCAATTGGAGAATCTCTGTTAAAATAATCGTATAAATTAGGCGAAATCTGGAAATTGGAAGAGACTTGAGACCCTGCAGCTTACAGGCTACATTTGTGTAGATCAGTCGCCCTGCCGGTCCCGCCACGGGTAAAACTCTGTTTTAACATAGGGCGGCCAGGCCCAGGTGACGGAGAGAGGTAGTCATTCAAACTTACCGTCCGCCAGATTTGGAGGAATATTAACCAGAAGATAATTATACTTATTATCGCAGAGTATCAAACACACTTCGCAATAAATCTGAATTTGGAATCCGAAACTTTGAAGCGGGCACCACAAAAGGCAATGTTCATTTCACCGACATGTCTAGAATAAAAGAAAAGGGGAGGTGGGTTTAATTTGTGATCGCATTAACCGACACAATATCTACGGATTAGTCACAGGGGTTTCTGATATTTGACTCGGTGCTCAGGCTGCGACTGAGTGAGTGCCGGCAGCCATGCCATGTCATGTCGGTGAGAGCCAGCCCCGTTGCTTCCTTCCGCCTTAAACAATCACTCAGTCGTCCAGTGGGCTTTCCTCGCTGTTTCCCTCTGCCACGTGGCGTGTCATTGTCAGAGGAAGCAAAAGTTAAATGGATTTTCAATGATAAAAAAATTCATATTTACAGAATGATTAAAGTTTTATCATAATTCAAAATTATTTAAACTAGATTGTCATTAAGCAGAGAAGCTTGCTGTTTCCCTCTGCCACGTGGCGTCTCATTGTCAGGAATCAGAACGAGGAAGCAAAAGTTAAATGGGTTTTTCAATGATAAAAAATTCATATTTAAAGAATGATTAAAGTTTTATCATAATTCAAAATTATTTAAACTAGATTGTCATTAAGCAGAGAAGCTTGCTGTTTCCCTCTGCCACGTGGGGTCTCATTGTCAGGACTCAGAACGAGGAAGCAAAAGTTAAATGGATTTTTTAATGATAAAAAATTCATATTTAAAGAATGATTAAAGTTTTATCATCATTCAAAATTATTTAAACTATATTGTCATTAAATAGAGAAGTTTATTCTACAGTTTAATATGATATGGTGTATAAACATGTTTATACGTTATCAAAATTAAAATTAAATCTAGTTGAATTAAATTAAATTTATATTTAAAATAAATGAAAAAATAATTTAAATTATAGTAAAAATTCTATTTAAATTCAAAACTTTAGAGATTTGTCCAATCTTATAAAATTATGACTCTATATTTTTCGTGGGATTGTTATAATTTTGTTAAAAAAAATCAAATTTAAGATGAATGAAAAATCTTGAACTGTTTTTCCCAACTGCATTTTTTCCACGAGAACCATGTTAACTGACTTGCATGTTTGCTACACTGGACAGTACTCAGTGGCGAAAATCCATACACGTCAAAGAATGTGCGCACTATTTAAACCCGTCATCTGGCAATAAAAGTCAAAGTTCCACTCCAGGTCGTACGCGCGCGCATAATGCAGAGAAATTGAAACCTTTTCACATCCTCGTCCACACCTTTCTTTCTACTTGGCTATGCGTGATTCGTAAGTTTGTGTAGGCCCCGCGGTTATCTTGCCGCGGTGAAAAGTTGTTTGATTACGTAAAAATTAAATGTGTGGGGATTATCTCGTCGCAGTTTGGCGAAAGAGTACCTTCCATAGATATTGACAGTTCACCATAATGCTGACTTGGCAGTGTTTGAAATCTTTTACACGTATTTAAATCCGGGGTACCTAATATTAAATTTTAAAAAGTACTACGAATTCTAAATGAATGAAACTTGTGAACAGGCGAATCATAATTTCACATGGCTTTCCTGCACATATATAATACCTTTGAGTGTCACTATTTGGAAATTTCAAACATTTAAATCACGAGGAGAAAGCCGTCCATGTAAAATTAGAAAGGAAAGTCCTGGTGCACAAAATCTAGAGTTTGTAAAAAATGTCAATGAAGGAGGCTACCTACTTACTTATTTGGAAACTTCTAGTATATGGCCAAATACATATTTTTTTTATTTCTAAGTTGTTTGAGAATTTTCAATCCAAATAATTTTGATGGTTTTATTTGTTGGTAGTATTTGACTTATGTATAATATTAAAAAGTACTTATTAATATTAAGTATATTGTTTTATTAAAAATAATTATAGTAATAATTCTAAAGGATATTTGATCCCTTTCTGCATGTAAATGGTCCTAAGCAAGTTTGTAAATATTAATTTACTGCAGTTTGGGGAAGACCAAAATACTAATTTACATTTACATACAATTTTATTTTTGTTTTATTTATTAATTGCATAATGTATATGTGATGGTTATGAAATCACAATGGGAAGGAATGTTAGAGCCTCACATCCCAAGTAGTTGAACGGAGCCTCACATCTCAGGTAGTTGAACAGTTAAGGGCAAGGCAATTACCTGGTTAAACTCTTCTTTGGAAATAAAAACTTCAAAAAAAAAAGCCGAGATGGTAAGGAAGAGCCTGAGGCAAAAGGGGAGGAGAAGAGATTGTAGAGTCTAAGAAGGCATTATTGTTAATGGACTCTAGAGTTGGTTGGCCGATGGAGTCCATCTGAAGCTTGAATGCTGAGATTGTAAACCCTTGACTTAGTCTGGTTGGGATCAGATAGCCCTTGGGAAACCAATCCAGTATTGGTTACTATTATGAACTACTATGGGGTGAAGCACGCTCGGGGGGAGATGCATTGTTAAACATTGTTCTCATTGATTGGTGGAGCATTGTATTCCTAGTAATAATGTGGTTCAATGAGTAAGCAACAAGTACAAATATGCTTATGTTTCTTTTTCTGTGTTTCAAAATTGTGATAAGATGTGGTAAGCATTTGTGTAGGTTGTGGCTTAGAGTTCAGAATGCTAAGTCTCATAAGGGAACAAATGTAATGAAATGATTAATGCTCTATAGATGATGAAAAAATTAAAGAAAGTTAGCATGCTCTGATAAGGGTTTGGGTTAGTTCCAGGCTTGGTTGTTGAAGCAACAACCATGGAACAATCCCTCTTCCCATAGCACAATATAGAAAGTAATAAATCTAAAAGGGTGCATAATGGTAGTTGGAAGATTGGCTAGTAACACTGTGCAAATTAATATTAAGCAGAAGAATACATACGATTGAAAAGAAGGGATAGGGTTAGTTTTATGACCAAGCCGAGTCGCCAGTAATTGGAAAATAGTCCCTTAATCCTCTAAAAATAAGGAATATTAATTGTACAAGAAACCAAAAACCTACAGTAGTTAAATATAAGAGACTGGCTAACCATCTGTGCATTTGAATACAGTAGGTAAAGCATTTGGAAAATAGTCCCTTAATCCTCTAAAAATAAGGAATATTAACTGTACAAGAAACCAAAAACCTACAATAGTTAAATATAAGAGACTGGCGAACCATCTGTGCATTCAAATACAGTAGGTAAAGCATTAATAAAAAATTATAATAAGGAGACTTCAAATTTAATTAAAGATGAACATGAAGGAAGGTAAAGAGCTAATAGCTATTAACTGAACCACTCTTGTTACACTGTTTTCGATACAAAACCATCGTAATAACTAAGGTAATGCCCAAAATATCATATCTAAATAAACAGAGTTCGAGCAGAGGAATTACAATGCTTGGGTAAGAGAAAAAACTAATTTTACTGAATGCATACTCTTCGATCATATTTTCAGTGGGGGAGAGATTCCCTCTGAAGAATCAACATTACAACAGATGTCGCCGTAGTGAGCAGATATACAAATCGCCGTAGCAAGCATATACAAATGTGTTCCCGCAGGAATCGAATGCGGCTGGTGGGTGCGAAAGCCAACCGCCCCAGCCAACACATCGTGCGGAACAAAATTCCAAGTTATGGGAATAAAATCCCAAGTTAAACAAGTTCAAAAAAAAATATAAGTTGAAGCCAGCGTCCATAATAAAAGAAATATTTAGAACAACAACCAACGAGAAACCTTCCTAAAAATCAATGAACACAGTCATAAAGCCATAGTAGATCGCTGACCTACAAATTCAAATTCTGGAAACAACTGTAGGTTTTTTTCATTAAACATAAAATAAAAATCTTACACATGTTTAACCAATAGTAGTAAATAACCTTCTACATTTAAGTATTAGATGGAGGGAGTCAAAATCCCTCTGAATAATATGCTTACAACCAATTACTATCGTAGGCAGATAAGTAAACAAAATATTAATCTATCCTAGAAAACAAATAAGAGAAGCCCTTGAGCTGACAAGGCGTAAAGTCAAAGCACCTGGAATAACAAGAAGGACCTCGTAAGGGCGACATGTCAAATAATTGAACTCCGTTAACATGACAAGACACCAGGATTGGTTGGAGTCCAGGGAAAAGACCCATAAGGGGGAAAACCATTTTAAATACTTCTTCTTATTATATCATCATTGTACAATGAGGAATATCTTCAACTACAAAACTTATCCAACAAAATAAACTAAACAACATCCAAGAGATGAACCCAACAATACTAATAATCAAAACCCTGATTCAAAAGCCTGTGGTCAAATTTCAATATCTGTCATCAACAATCGAACTTTGTGGTCAACTAATAAAATGAAACCCTAGTTTTCAACTACACGAAGAGATTGTATGTGCATGTGACTGAAACCCACAAACTACATAGATGAGATTGCATGCATGTAGTTCCAACTGAAAATTCCCTTTGGCAACCTTATGGTTGTAAAAATCAAAAGCCTAGATCACACATGCAAGCTTTAAACCCTGCAATTTTGGACCTGTACAAACCAATCTCTGCGAGCCAAAACAAAGAAAGAATAATTCTTGATGATCTCCAAATGAGGGTAGCTTGACTTATATTTATAGCCACCCAAGGATGTCCAATTTCATTTTGGGAAAAACTATCATTTTTGTGCACATTGGGTTTTCATACTAAAAGATATATTTTTCCTTAATCAAATTACATTCTTCCAAGGGCTAGGATAGGTCTTTCTTGATGAGGAAGACTATCCAAAGAAGGGAATTTATCCCCAAAATGTTAAATTAACACTCCCTCTCAGCTAGGTAGAAATTAACGAATGCAACATATGTATTATTAGAGATATATCGTCACCATCAAATGTCGTCATTGCATATCTCAACTCATCTCTACTCATCTCTGCCCATTTTTACTCATCTGTTCATCTGTGCTCATCTCCGTTCATCTTTTCTCATCTCTGCCCATTTTTACTCATCTGCTCATCTGTGCTCATCTCTGTTCATCTTTTCTCATCTCTACTCATATCTTCTCATCTCTTCTTATCTCAGCTTGTCTTTAAATTTTCTCATATGTTGAGCACTTTCAAATATGAAATAAGAATAATTTGATAATGGAGGGGAATCCAAGCTACCACCCTCTATTGATCTTCCAGCGGGGATCCCAATGCTAGTACCTGGAAAACATCAGAGAGTTTATCATCATGAATCCCTTCTCAACCTGGAACCACATTAGGGAGCACATCTGAACCCAAAATCCAATGACAATGAGGAAGTTCCTATAAGACACTCACACCCAAAGTCATATCACAATGGACCATACATCTCCCATCCTATGTTGCGAAATAGGTGAGATAGAATATCTCATCCATTCTATTGCTTATTGATGTTCCCAACAATGACCCCCAAGAGTCAAGCGGTAGAACACCTGCACCATAATCCTGCTTGGGTGAGATACCTGACTTACCAAAGGTAAGGATCACACACCCCCAAACTCTCTCAACTCGTTGGTCGGATGGGGAGCGACAATCCAAACAAGCTCGACTTATGGGTATGATTCCAACTGGGGTTTACTTTGCATAGACCAAGATAGGGGAGCTAAATCTTCTACCCTATAGGTGACAGATAGGGGTGAAGAGTTGGCTCAATGCCCTCGATAAACCCTTCTCTCTATAGATCAGAAACATATCAACGTGTTCATATTGGATACTTTCTTAGATAGCTTAATCACACCATCTCATACATTACCAAGAGAAACACTCCTCTATTTTTGTATTCATGCAAGACATTACATCAAATATTATGTTAGAATAAATACGTTTCATTAAAGGATATATTATTCTTCCTTTCTTCCTCTCATAGAGGTTGCAACCACAAGCCTAAGATTGTTTCATACAACAACACTATCTCGACACAAGGATATATATTAGTCCCAACAACAACAATAATGTCTTACTATTAGATCCCATTCTTTATTGTCATAATTTATAACTGTCATATCCAAAATATGCTCAAACAGATCTCCAACGAGCTTCCTCAACCAAAATTCCCCACAACTAGTCATGCTAGAAAAAATTGACTCAATCTCGACCATGCTTAAAGCTACAAACTTCTATTTCCCGCTCATAAAAGATGTCATGGAATATCCCAAGCTAAAGAAACACCCAGATGTTTTATGTCTATAAATAATGCTTTCCAACCTAATCAACATTAGTGTATATGTGTAGTCATACACCCTGGAAGTATATTTCAGACCAAGATTGATCGTCCCATGCAAGTTTGATTTCAAAAAATGTTCTTAGCGGAAACCCAAAGTGTATGAATCAACTCAATCATGAATTGACTCAGGTTGTTCTTTGAAAAACATATATCTAGAGGGGTGTGACAAGGAACATCAATGCTTAATCAATTGTTGGTTTCTAATTCAACAATATCTTTACATAACTTCTTATAATTTAATTACATCAGTGTTTTCAAGGATTTGCATTCTATCATCCCAAATACATTCACAACATCTTTTCCTTTTCCAAACTTCTCATCTCATAAATTAGTGCACCATCCCAAGGTCTTCCATCTTGATCTCAGAGGCCAACTCTCTCTTACTTTGATCATTAGAGGCTTCTTACTTACCAATAATATGTCATCAACATATAAAACCAAATTAAATTAAAGGCATACCTTGGACCACTTTTGAAGTTCGAATTGAAAATTCCTCTAGGCTTCACCAGTTAACTGTCAATCTGGACATGCCAAAATCGAGAAGCTTACTTCTAACCATACAATGCTTTCTACAAACATAACACTGACTGAACCAATATGCTCAACCCCAAGCAAATTAACACAACATAATCAAATCAAATAACATTGTTTATCAAGCCTTAAATCCAAAACCAAAACTAATATCAAAGCCATAAAATTTCCTTCCAATATAATTATCAAACTCTTTTGTCTAGGAGCCAGGTCAAGCTCACACTCAAATATCAGGTTACAGCCTTATCTATTGTCATGTCAATAGTTGTCATTAAGAAATATCAAACTTCATTAGGCCATCCACATAATCATAATATGAATTATTTATGTCATTATACATCAAGGATAAGTTGTATAAGTTTCATTCATTCATTGTGATATTTCTACAATAAAAATCGTTGCATACTGAATCATAACAGTTTACAATTCAACCAATGATGCCAATACACAGTCAATTATTGAATACCGAATTTGAGAGTCACTATTCCTATATTTTCATGCTTCATCAAAGCAAATCACCATTATCAATTACCAAATCGGATAAGAAACCTAACTTTTTAATTGGTAATTAACAAGTTAGCCAAAACATATCTATGAATTTTCAAGCTTCACGTCAAAATCCTTAGACATCATCATTTATCCAAGCCAATATTTCCAAATTTTGTCAAGTCCTTGCAATTGTTAGCGAATACTGTCCTGTACTAGCTCAAATGGTCAAGTCAAACATCATATTGAGATGCATATTTCAGTCCCCTGCAAACATAAGATTAGCTAAGACAATCGTATTCTCTATAGTATGTCAAACATTATGTAGATCTTAAAAACTTTGTTGTTCATAAAACTCTCCATCATCTACTCCATGTCCATAAGTCTATCATACTCCTGGGACATTCCTCATCTTTTGCATAATATTTTAGTTTTTTTGTCATACAAGATCAACCACACCCATAAGCCTTCTTCTATGCGGTTGGGAGGCTTATAACTACAGCCTTAATCCTTTCTCCCAGTGGTTGAGGCTTACACTAGGAGAAACCTTATTTTCTCAATTCACAACTTGGAAAAACCTTTTTCCACAACATCAGATGTTTATTCATGTGCAAAATAATTCATTCAGCAATCAAGTGTCTTCTATTCATTTTCAAATAATAGGTGTTAAAATATCATGAAAGTTTCTCCCTTTGAGTAGGAAGCAACTTTAGTCATCATCATTCAAAACATCAACCTATCTATCATAATATTGTCATGCATCAGCAACACAGAGTAAAACTATATCAGGTTATAAAACAATATTCATCATAATAATAAATAAATTCATTGTCACATATGAACATGACATCAAACTTTCATCAAGGGTTATTGTCATATAATTAGGGCAGTTGACAATTGCATTATCATACTTTAAGGATCATAATCACTACATCATTTCTTTATCATATCACTTAATCATCAAGTTATGGCATCCTATTTTGTCATTTTGTCAATTTTACTAAGCTTATCAAAACCTAACCAAGGTCAACAAGAATATCCCGAGCATCAATCTTATTGTTACACTTTTATCATCAAGGTTACCATGCTTATCACAAGTAGTATCCAGTCACAGTATATCAAAATAAATGCATCTACAAAATTCATCATGTCTAAAAATGCCAAATATCAAGAGCACAAATATATCACATGTACTAGAGATAAAGCTTACTTTCATATCATTTATGAAGGTGTTGATATTTTCATACCTTATTGCTTAACTATCAATCCAAAAACTAAAGCATAATATTAAAATAAAGCACTATATATACGTCAAATTATTCAAATACCTGTGCAACTTGTAGCTCTTACCTACATATCGTAGTTTCTGGATGCTACTTTGAAACCTTTTCATTAGGTACCATCAACTCTTTTCTACCTACACTAGCTTTCATTTCTTGCACCTTAGATGGTCTTCAAAAGGATATTATTGTCACATCTCATCCAGAGGTTAGAAGTATTCACATACTTAGATATTCAAGAAGCAATAGTCAAATCAATAAACCTAAACAAGAATAGAGTCAAAGAGGTACTTATCTTTAACGAGAGGTGATCATCTCCCTCTTGAACCAACATTCAAGTGTTAATAATGTGTGTTATCCATGTAACAATGTTTCCTTCAATGATTCCATTGAATTCATCACCAACCAAGCCTAATTGAGATTATCCCATCTAGGGTTATACCGAATCCATCACAAGTGATATAACAACTTCTCATTTATCATGCTAGGGTTTCAAAATTATAAAACACAAGCCTTTATATTATCCCGAGATTTATTCTAAACCCTAAGCTCATGATATCCATAAAACCCTAATAACCAGATTGCCTAGGGTTTCCCTCAAACCCTAACATTCCCTCAAGTCTCCTCCATCTTCTCTTTCTCTCATTAAATGGTGTCTTAATAGGGGTGATCTTCATGACTTTTCTTCAGCCCAAATCTGATACCATGTTAATTTTTATTACGACTATATTGTTCTTTACTTTAGATAATTGCATGTCATTATTTACGCATTGAATTCACCCCACAATATCATATCATTATTTAGGAACATATGCAATTATATAGAAAGAAAAATATCATCATCAATGTAACAATAGAAGAAAATTATTCGCACATAGAGACACCTAGATTGATCGGAGGCTAGTGCAAAACCCCACAAGGGGGAAAACCATTTCAAATTCTTCTTCTTATTGGATTTTCATTGAATGTTTTTGCAAAGAGAGAGTAAAATGATCCTTCAACTACAAAACTTATCCAGAAAAATCAACTAAAAAACATCCAAGAGATGAACCCAACAATACTAATAATCTAAACTATGATTTAGAAGCCAGAGATTAACTGTCAATATATGTGGTCAACCGATAAAATGAAACCGTAGTTTTCAGCTGCATGGAGAGAGTGTATGTGTGTGCAACTGAAACCCTCCAACCACACAGATAAGTCTACATGCCTGTGGTTGCAACCAAAAAATCCATGTGCCAACCCTGTGAATGAAAATCAAACCATAGATCACACATGTAAGCTTCAAACCTTATAATTTCGGACATGTACGAGCCAATCTCTGCGAACCAACCTTGGAACTATCCAAGCCAAAACATAGAAAGAAGAATGATTTATGATCTCGAAATGAGGGTAAGTTGACTTGTATTTATTTCCATCCAAGGTGTCTAATTTCCTTTTGTGTCGACCTGTCCTTTTTGTATACATGTGGGTTTTCATATTAAAAATTTATTTTTCCTTAATCAAATTGAATTCTTCCAAGGACTAGGAGGGGTCTTTCTTGATGATGAAAACTATCCAAAACAGGGAATTTGTCTCTAAGATGTTAAATTAGCAGAGGTGGGGTATTTGGTTTTTCTTGTTTGGACCATCTCCAATCTTCGTTCAAGGTCAATCTCCTCTTTTACTCATCAAAAGATTTCCAATGATATATATTTTTCTTAATTCTCAAATTTGGGCATAGAGTTATGTTGAATATTTGTTAGTTTATGCCACATCACCATCCACACAAATGACATGTGGCTAACCTTTGGCACATGTCACCACCACATTATGTTATGCCATTTCACATGTGGATGACATGTTGTAGTCCTCCACCCATTTGTCACCATCATATTGTGGCACCTCCACTGGTTGGACACGTAGACTTCCAAGTCAACATCCAAATCCATATTTTTCATTTAATCCACTTTATTAAAAGAGCCATGGTTTCATATCTTTGGATATCAAAAATATATTCCATTTGGAACTCCAAACCATTCCAACTAGATAACGAGTTAGATCTAGGTATCTAGACTCCTAATATTCAGAATCCACTCATTTGCATAAATCTCAAAGTCACATTTTATAAAGATTCATATCCCAAACTTTGCATCATCATCTTCCTTGCACATTTAGTTGTATAAATCTATCAATATTCAGATTATCCAATATTTTGGAAAACCTAAAAATCCCACTTTCTTTTTTCATATTTTGGAGTTCGAATATCCACGTTATCATCCACAAGGGACACCACCTCTACTACCACATTAGCATGGTCATGCCTCTAGTGCCACATTAAAAAGCAATGTCATCATGCCACATCATTTGATATTATCCATATTTCCACATCACCAATGACATGTTAGGGAGCACGTCATCTAAAAAATCACATGTCATGTCCTCTGTCTCATTGTCTACCTTTTTGAATCCAAATTTGGGATTTCTAAGTAGGTGCATTATAAATCAGTTCTATATTTCTATAATTATAGATCCAAATATTATGAGAGGATTGAAAAACTTTGAACAAAAAAAACTATTAGATTTTGGATCTTCCACATCATGTCTGGGAGTGGAAAGTTTCTTGGAAATATATGGAAAGGGAAACTATCTATTTATAGATCTTTTGGATATCCATATTCTATAAATATATAGAAAACATATGATGGAAAAGGTAACTATAAGGTTTTGGACCTTCCATATCCATCTAGATTCTATTAGGTGATACGAAAGTTCCAGATAACTAATAGAGAGATGACTTTATTGGGTTTTCATAAACTACTTAACAAATAATGTTGACTGGCCAATCACATAAATATCTAGATAATGCAAACATATGGAATTTATTGGACTTCCACCCTTTTAACCCCTTGCAGCTAGGCCCATTTTCATGGCTTCCTCGTTGGCCCATGTGACTAGGGGTAGGAGATAAAAACTCTCATCCTCAAATTTTCAAAAATTAAATATTTCAAAAGGATTTTAAATATTTCTTCTTATTTAATAATTATGGCTTCAATGGGAGCATACTTGATTTAATTCCTCCAAAGAATTTCGAATCCTACTTAGCCTAAAAAGGAATCCAAGGCTCAAGCATTCAAGACATTAATCAGGTAGCCTACTTGAGGCTAATGAGACCATAGGCCACTTATTCATTTTTCCCATTAGAGTGTATCCTTTCAGTCATTTCCAATCAAACAACACAAGTGAAAAAGCTTCAAGCCCATTACAATTCAATTGAGAGAGTAGTATTATGGATTTTTTTTTTTAAGGAAACCTTATCCTCATGAAGCTCTTATCAAATATTTTATGATAGATGAATGTTAGTGTGGAATTTTTTCTAAGGTGTACCAAAAAAACTTCACTTAAGTCACTAGGTGACACATGACCCTAGTAATAATTAGTGGCTACTTGCGCTTCAATTCTGAAATAAGACTAGAAAAACATGCAACAAAAAATAACATATAAGATCCAAAGTAGCAAGCAATGATATATATTCCAATGCAATAACCAAACAGAAAGACTTTGAAATGAATAAATTCTTTAATTGATGGCACTTGGTGAAGGAGGTCTACAAAAGGGTATGCAAATCGCCTTCTGCTGGATGGGTCCTTTGATGTCCTTGATGCTTTAGTAATCGATTCTCTCTCTCAATGTGTGAAAAACCTAGAACAAAGTGGAGAACTCAAATTGGAGCTCATGAAAAATAGACGTTAATGATGATGATGATAATGATCATGGCGAAGAATGAATGGAAAACCCTCCTATTTATAACAAAGTATTGAGTTAATCTCAAAAGTAAAATAATATTGACCAAATCAAGATTTAACCACTAGGAATACTTTATTATATTTTTTGAAAGGGAAAAGATATTTAAAATGGTCAAATATCTTTATTTAGAAATAATTAACAAATAAAAATGATTTATTAATTATTTCACGAGGATTAAGAATGTTGTGAAATTGAAATAATTATTAAATAGAAATTTAACAATTATTCCAATAACATAAAAAATGAATAATAAATAAATAATGATTTATTTAATTATTCCTAGGAGATTTAGTCAAATGTGACAAGGAATAATTATAAATCAAAGATTTAATAATTATTCCTAGAGAAAATTAAACAAATAATGATTTATTTGATTACTCTTATGGGGTTTTTAATTTTAGTCAGAAAATAATTTAGTAAAAATGGTTTACTAAATTATTTCCCTTGGTGAAAGTGATTTTACCATGGTAAAATCAACCTTACATGATGTATTTCGATCCACCTAGTTAGAAATGGCTAGGTGATCATTTTCTGGTGATAATAGATTCCCCTCCACCATATGAGTGTTAGGAGAAAACCATATGGCTGAAATACGTTGTAGGTTACACTTCCACAAGACACCAAAGGGGAGTCAGAGAGAGAGAGAGAGAGAGAGAGAGAGAGAGAGAGAGATGACTGAAGCAATGCAAGGAAGGCTAAAAATGGAGGGGGCGAGACCTACTAAACTGATAGAAGTCTCCTTTTTTGCTGGAGTACATGATCTCAAATGAGGTGGGGTAGGCATACCCATACTCGTCAAGATAACTATGTATAAAGAATAATAGTGAGCCCAACAATGTGGGACTGAGATACAAAGTACATGATACATGATAATCTGGCATCAGTGGGCTAGAAAATAATACAATGGATCCCATATACATAACGTGCCTGGAAATACATAAGCCAAGACTAAATACAATAATATCTAAGTACATGAGACATAATTCCCTCAAGATGACATGGTGAAGGGGGATCACAACCAAAGAAGCCATGCTGAATAGGAAAGGGCTCTGAAGATATCAATGGATCATCTGAAGGAGACATGCATTCTGTGGGTGTTGTAAGCAGTGAAAACCAAACCCATCACATCTGTGGAACTGCATCTCAGGTTGGATCAACATCGACAAACATCAAGGCATGTGGGGGGATACCTGAAAGGTCACCTCCTCACAAGGTTTGGAACATCTCACACACACCTGAGAATCACTGGTATGATTGTTTGGATCACCGAACCATCAACTGTACAATTCTCAATTGTGCGATATGGAAATTGCATCGAGCATGTGAGAAACAACCAAGTCAAAGTGAAATGATGATTGCCTCTTCTTGATCCAAGGATCCGAACAAAAATGAAGGCTGGAAGTAAGGTACACTACCCTCTAGACCACTCTTTTGGAATAAATGTGTTGAGGTCAACAAAAGAGGACCCTCCAAAGTTAAGGCAATAAGGAATCCTTAACAAAGGCACAAGGTATCATAGTAGAGTGATTGATGAAATGACACCAAGGATGATGAAGGAAGGAAACAAGATGGGTGACGGACGAACGACTTCCCTTGTTAGAGCATGATATGTATGGTTGACCTAATAGCGACTGACATCATTCCATAGGGGATGATCAATGACGCAAATGGTGGTTTGGAAAAGACGGAGAAGTAGAGATGGAGGCCAAATATGAATACAGTGGGGGTGGATGTGACAGAAATATGTATTGAACACTATAATTGGACTCAAGGGGACTCAAAACAGACTCCATAGATACAAGGGTGACTCATCTCAGATGCTATGAACAAGGGTGACTCGATGATGCTGCCACATAGGGGAGACCTGGAGGGGACCATCAAAACATGATTAAATGATGGTCATTCATGATTAAAATTGAAACGTGAGTCAACTAGTGCAAAGGTAATGTGGTACTAGAGAATGGGTGGCTCAAGTGAAGAAATACAATTTTCATAGGCAGAAAAGTGAGACTTCTTGGAAAAAATGGCTTCCTAGTGAAGTGTTAAACTACCAAAACAAAGGGAGACCCATTATAGAACTCGATGAGAGATTTCTAGCAGTGTTGAAAGTTCATCAAATGGAGCTATGGTTTCGTCGCAATGGGCAATGGAAAAAATAGGGTTTTTCCTATAAAAGGCCATTTTCCCCCCAAATCCAATTCATTTGCATACTGACCTATTGGAGAATTTGGAGAGGAGGAGAAGGACCTAAATCTTGTGGAGATCACAGAGGAAAAACCGACCATCAGAATTCAGATCTGCAACTTTCAGGGAGGTGGCCTTACTTGTCTAAAAATGGCTTTAATCCTTCTTGGAAGAATGGTTCTTAATGAAGAATCAAGGTAAGAATGGAATACAAGAATGAACTACTAGAGAAGGTCTAGGATCATCCTCGACCACGACGTAAAACATGGGGACCAGGTGGTAGTTGTGGTATCACACAGAGTAGAATAGTTGAGAATATGATATCAAGCATGTATGATATGAGATATGATTATGGCTTGTTGAAGAGCCTAGTAGGACAAAATATCCACATAATGAAAGGATAATTGACCATACTTAGATCGTTGGGCTCTAGGCCGAGACTTATGTTAATCAAGTGAGAAGGTGTCTATGGGGGGTCATCATACCCCCAAGCATGGGATATTGCCCCCAAGCATATGTGATATAGGGGACTGATTTCGTATGCAAAGGTGGGAATGATGCCCCTAGCTAGATGCATTTGTGGAGCTCCATTATGTTCCAAGTGCTCAAATAATGGATTCAAGTGTTTAGCCTTGCTGGCACAAGATTCTGTAGAGGAGCATGAATAGATGTAGGGGCATATGTTCCCCCGAGTTTGGTATGGATGGATGTAGCATGCTATAGGCATACCAGATGTATTTAGAGTAGTGGAATCCAAACACATTTTGATGATGTGGTTTTCCATTTGTTGTTTATGGTTGTCTTCTTATGGGAATAATGTACAATGGGTGCTGTATGAGAAAAGAAATGGTGGATTTCTAATCTCACTTGGCACTACATATATGAATCAAATAGAATTACTTTCTGGGTTCTAATACATGATGTCACTATACGAAATAATGGATTTCAATATAACGAATTGATGCTCACCTAGACAACATAGGGGTGAAATAACAACAATGTCTAAGGGACTAAGTTGTTGATGTAAAATGGAGGGATGAGAAAGTGGATCATCCCAAGAGTGAGAAGAAGTGATAGGAGACTCTAGAGATTCTTCAGGAAGAATAATGGTACTAAATTCAACAATACCAAATGCATGAGGAGGGTTTGGGAGGATTCCTTCTCCCTGGCTCTCAAAAGTGGATGACCCCTTACCCAAACATTGAGTGGAAATGTAATGGCCACAAGGTGGATTTGGTTCAAATTTATTGGTTTGAAGTAAGGGGCTTTTAAACCAGCCGACTTCACTATGAATGAGGTCTTTGGACTCCACAACATATTGATGATGGCTTTTCTATGGAAGGAAGTATGCACAATGGTGGGCATCATCCCAAGGATAATCATGGGTGGGCATGGCTTCCATGTTGTCTTCATTAGAATGGAAGATGGGAGGACTAGAGGAAGAGAGAAAACATGTTGATGAGGAGCAATATGAGGCATCTTCATGAGAGATGAGGTTCACATATGCATCGTCAAGGTGTGGAGACATAGGACTAATAGGCAGGAGATCTACCAATGTTAAGACTAGATTGTTCATCGAAGAATCTTCAAAAAAATCACAATAGGAGACATCAAGGGAGTTCCAATGCATCGATCTCATGTATGACAATAGGTAGAGAATGGTAGCAGTGATATTCATCATCTCAACATCAGGGTGAGGGATCACGATGGGTGGTTGAGAGGCCTCTTGTTCCAGTGTAGGAGTGGGACTAGAATCCGTAGGTAGAGGAGAGGTGGAATCACTACGAGTGACCTCTAATTCGTGAAGAAATTTGAGTCTATCATGAAAATCATCGATACAGGGACAACAGTGAGAATAATGGCCATAATTAGCACATAAAGCACAAGGGTGATTCGTGCCTAATGATCTGTTCTTCTTAGATGACTCGTGTAAGGTAACATGGACCTCAGGAATGTTAGAATTAGGGAAGGTATAAGAGACCACATTCTTGATATGAGGGAACTGAGAAAAATTATTGGTGGCATGACCAACAACATCACACAAACCACATGGAGGAATCGACTTTGGCGGCTTAGGAGGAGTTGTAATTGCTGGGGGTTCCTTGTCTTTTGCTCCCTCTTTTCTAGGCTTTCTCCCCTTACCAGATGCTTTCGCAATAGGAGTAGGTTCCTGTTGAGGTTTTTGTGGAACTAAAGCAAAGGCAGGGGTAGGAACAACAAGTTGGACCGGGGTCAAAGAAATGGAAGGTTTGAGTTGATTGGGGGGAGTGTTTGGGGGAGGATCAATGTACCAGACTAGGATCCCCAAGGTAATGTTAGGTAAACTCAACGTAGCCATAACAAGTGTAGAATAAACTCCATAGGGTGGAAATAAGAATGATATCTGACTAGAAGGATAATGGCCTGGGGGAACTACTTCAAGATGGTTAAGACCTGGGGGAATAGTTCTGTGCATAAAATAACTAGGAGCGATACCAACATAAGGAAATGTCACTTGAGGAGTAGTACTAGAAGGTTTGGTTGCGTTGGGAATAGAAGGTTACAAAGGTGCTAGCTACTGTGAAGGAATACTAGACCATTTGTGGGTGGCTCATGATGCTTGGAGCATGCAAACACTAGATGAGCTAAGCTCTGAAGGAGTATGTGGTGGACCATAATAAGCAACAAGAAAAGTGGAATCTTTGTAGAATCCAGGAGAGACATTAGTGAGGGATGAGATAGTCTTATTGTCAGTCATGAATGAGATGTTGGACTGAGGTGAAGTCTGAGATTTAGGATTGTCGTACATCAACCGATTGACGATGACAATATTTCCAATGTGGGGGAAGCACATCTTATGGTGAATTGCAAATGCGACAAATGACATAGCATAGGTATAACTACGACCTAAAATGATGTTATAGTCTAAGGGGGCATCATTTACTTAAATTTCAATATAGACAATGTTGTTGAAATAAATGACAACACAATTGCGATATAAGCCAAGGGGTTGTGAGGGATGACTATCCCAAGAATAAATAATGATGGTGGATGGGGACAGATCTGAGGAACCAAGTCGCTTCCAAACAAAGACAGCCATCACAAAAGTGCAAGTGCCTTCTCTATGATGCACTTCTAAACAATGGCGTTTCTTATGGATACTAGTATTTGAAATGCAACAAATGAAGGTAGGGGAGGATTTTCCGAGTTGTCAACATGAAATAAAATCATTTGATCATCTTGGGGATCCACAACCCCCAAAGCAGAGAGTAGATCTTTCCATTTGAATGGGTACATCTGGAGAACTTCCAATGTTGACATGGAAATAGGAGAATGTGCTAAGTCATCTCCTATGCTATAGGTATGGGTGGCTTTAGCAGAAGAAATGTTTTGATGTAATGAACCTTTGGGGATGTTGGAATAACTTCTACCTTGGGCTGAGGGATATGTAAGGATTGGATGATAACAAAGGCTTAGTGGAATATTGGGGTTTAGACTCAGTCACTGACTTAGCGGGTGGCTTGTCATATTTGTGCGATTGAGTCTGGAGGTTGACTTGAATGATATTGACCTCATTATAATTCATCATAAGAATCTGATAATCATGGTGACTAGGTCGCGGAGCTAGCGGAGCTACATGGCCTTGTGTAGGTTAAGAAGCAAGATATCCTTACTGAGGAAAAGGATTGATAAACATCGTTGGTTGATATGAAGCAGGAGGGGGAGGAGGAGATATGGGGTGCAATCCTCGAGAAGAAACTTCTTGATCTTCCTATACTTGATGCATCTGAGGTAAAAGGGGGTACTCATGAGTATAATGGACATATATGTCGCAACAAGCATAAGGTTTGTTCATGCAAAGACCCTTGCTTTGCTTGGGTTATCTGCCCTGTTGTTTGGTTGTGGGATTAGGTTGGGGTCCCTAAGGTGCATTAGGTGATGGACCTTGGCTATCTTGATTACCTTGAGATTGTTGGTTCCAGTTACCTTTCCCATCATTCGTTTTCTTGGGGTTAGGGGGATTGGTTGCACTCCGTTGAGCATACACTTGACCTTATGGGGGATGTTATTGTTGTGGAAAAGGTGGAGCATGAATGGGGGGCTAGGGTGCTAGTGTCGAAGGGGATGGAGTGTTATGTGATGTATATGGATAATAAGGCACGATGTTGGGATAAACAAGTGGAGAAACAACTAGCCCTAATATTTGTTGATATGGATGGGGATATGCATATGGCATGATGGGACCTAGATAAGAGTTTTCATGTGGAATATTGGGGGAGCGATAAATGTAAGAGGAATTGGTCCCTCCCTAATGTTGACAATAAATCATTTAAGGTAGAGCATATGGTTGAGGTTATGAAATGGTTCCAACTATGCCACCTGCAACATGAGATGCCCCCGATGTATTAGCAACACCAAGCCGAGGTAGATTAGGGATGAAAATATAAACATAACCTGGCTGGTATAAATCAGATCAAATTTCAAGGCTAATGGAGTGCATCTTCCTTAGAATGGGGGAAGTGTGATGCGAAATATTTATAAATGGGGACCAAAAGCGATCTAAGCAACCAATCCATATAGACATGGTCTTCAAATTCAATAGCTCTACATATGCTCCTCCTTCTATGCTATTCATGAACATGGTCAGATAGGAATGTGGCTGAAGTTTGATGGGAAGAAGTCAATAGTTCGGTAACAATGTCATAATGAAGAGGTAATTAGAAATAGGTAAGAAAGCTTTGGCAAGAATTGGAAAAGTGGAATGAGTGGCTCTAGGTTGATCAACATACCACTTAGCAATAGCTCTAGCAAGAGTGCACTAGAACAAATGAAGATAGATAGAGTCTTCAGTGATAGAATTGGATGAACACCACATATGGAATGAGCGAACATGATTAGTGGGATCTTGTCCAGGAATACCTTCAAACTTTGGGATGTTTGAACAGAGTCTAGTAGGCATAGCTTTCCAATAGGGATCATGGAAAAGAGAATCGTTGATGAGTTGGCTAAAATCAGGGAGACCCAAACGAACCATAAAAGGAATCAATGGAAGAGCAGTGACCATATAGGTGGAGGTTTTGCTTGTGGGGTTACCCTGGCTGGTACCAAGGTTACCACCTTGGTTTCCCACACCCACTTTGGTGTCTAACATGGTGACATTATAGTGTTGAGAAGACGCAAAATAAAAGGAAGAATAGGAAGAATTAGTAGAATCAAAATCAAAATGATGACTCGATGGAGGACTGGGAGGATGAACTCTAACTCGACGGGTCCTAATGAGAACTGAGGGAGAATACCTCAAAGTCTTTGTGACAAATCCCTAGGGGGCGAAATGATGTCAAGACAATAATGACTCTAAGGACTAAAGGGTGATGGTAGGAATCAAAGAGCAACAATCAATAAGAAAAAACCTAGTGCAGTGGTGCCAAGTGTAAACTAACTATATTAATGATGTTACACTAATACAAGTAAACACGTACTATCAAAGAAAAATACCTATAGCTTATAGGTGGTCTAAATCCTGAAACAATCCTAAATCTACTATTTCAGATGGCCTTCCAAAGAAATTCTTACATGATGGAATCTCATCTAGACAAGAAAAGTTATCCAAAGAAAGGTAGGGTAGAGAACCAACTGCTTCCCACAGCTAGTCTTATAGGGTTTTTTTTCCTAAGATTGGTCACTACGGTTAACTTCATCTCACTGGGGTGGTCGAGTCTTGAGCTTCTTGGTAGTCATCCAATGCACAAGATTCCCTACCATGAGTTGGGTAGCCCTGAGGAGAACCGCTTAAATGATGACCTAGCCTAACCCCTTCTTAATTGGGTTTCTGACGCACTCTAGCTTTGGACCATGGGATGGTGAAGGATTTTAAGCCCCCTAATATGTAAACTTATATGTATCAATGAAAGTGATCGATGGGTGTTATTGGAAGACTATCCCATTGATCCTACACCTAAACTACAAAGATTGTTTGGCCCTGGTGCCCAAGTGGGCTAAATCAATGTAGGTTGGATTGTTAAGGTTTATTGTTTAAATTCTTTGCTTGGAGGTTGTTGGGTGCATTCTAGGGCTTATAAATGTACCAACATTTAATTTATCAATTCGGAAATTTCGTGAACCTCGAGACATAACACTGGAAATGCCAGAGAAATCCCTTGGAAACCTACAAAATTAATGCTAGTCTATCTTGCGTATTAATCTCATCAATAAATGAAATCCCGCACTAAAGAGAATTCAAGAAAACATTAATCCAGGAAATCAAAATCATACAGTAAATACAAGAAATCAATGTGAAAGGAAATTCTAATTACAAGCGAACAGAAGGGAAAACAAAACTAGAAATAAAGAAGTGCTGACATAATAACAAAAAGATTGCGAATGCTGGAATAAATTCAAAAGCAATTCAAAACCATTATGCTTGCACTAATTCTACTTGCACTAATTCTGTGTAAGGTTAACTTGAAAGCATCGTCAAGTAAATATGTAGCATAAATAACCTAGGAAAGTAATTAAATTAATGTAAATCTCTCGCCTTCCCTGCCCTGAAAATAAATTTTACAAACTCTCCAGAAGTTTAATGGAAAGTAAATGACATAATTTACTTTATTAGTGTTGGCTCCGCGACATCCAAATAATATATGGTTTTTGTAAGCAGAGTTTTAAATGGATATGTCAGTGCCTCAAAACCACACCCACTCACAACGTTTTCATATTCCGTATTATAAATCAATTGCAACTCATCAACACATAAGAAGATCGTGTTAATAAGAACAATTGGATAAATATCCCAAATGTAAGCACAAATAGGAATAATTTATTAACGTAGAAAATCAATGAAGTTTAAAGCTGAATGGAAAATGTTGTGGCAATTTAAATAACGTTAACTTGAAGAAGGAAAAGAGACTTGAAACAGTTAAGTCTTTCACACAACAAATAATAATTTAGATGTTATTTAATCTAAAATATGCGAGCAGTGTCGAGTTGGTCTGGTGGCCAACCCAACCAACTCACACCCTCTTTGAGTGTCTAGTTCACACAAAAATCGAAGTCATTAGATGCAACAGATAATTAAATAGAACATGCTGGGAAATTGCTTCACTTAATTACTGAAAATAGTTTTTAGATTATGTAGACATCACTCAACTCCAGGAAGACTAGAGGAGCAATCCATAGTTGATGAATTGCGTGAGGCTACATTGGGACATCTCCTCTTCCCTGCACCTTTGTCTCCCACAGACTATTCCTAGCTGGATCATTGTCTAATTAATTAACTAATTGACTGACTAATCGTTCTTGCTCCCGACAATCTCTTATATAGCATTAAATTACAATTTTGGATTTTAATTAGCCGATTATAATAGAGGAAGAAAATCTCAACAATTTTCCATGAATAAATTTGGTTTGTAAATGAATGTCAAAAAAGGGAATGATTATGGTGAATCATTCCTCTTTTCCTGGAGCAGTGCGATTTTTGGACTCCATGTAGGATGGGTGCTATCAGAGACTCGGCTCCCCAAAATAGTGCTTGAATACGTCCACCACCCAGTGAAGAAAGAGTGGTAGGTTGGCCGCATTGCAATCTTGTCTTGAAGCCTTGCCTTCACTACTTCTGCTTCATTAAGATCCAAGCCTCTTTGAATTCGAGTCTTAATAACATTTTCCATTAAATGGCAACCCTCCTCAAACTTCTCAAGAAAACCAACTACCAATCAGTCTACACAAATAACCATTGTTATGTTGAATGAACATGTGAGTAATTCTCCTCCATGTACTCAATCACAGTAACAATGTGTTTGAATGCAAGTCCTAGCAAAGTGTTGGTGGCCAAAACAAAAGTCGATTTCCCTTTCATTTTCTCAGAGTTAGTTGTATCCATCACCAATTTTCATTGGATTACAGATAGTGTTTCTAGTATTTCCACTGCATGAGCAGTGGGCATGAATAATTCCATACTGCCCCCGACAAGTTTGCAACATGAAATGTATAGTATTTTAGGCATGAAATTCATGTCATGGCAATAATTCAACAGATCCCTAATGCTTGCCACTTCAGGTATGTCACGTCCAACTTTGGCACATCATCACCATCTACCAAACGTTGCAATAATGACCTCGACAACAACTGATACGATATGAAATATGTGACCATGCTATAGTGCATCGAGCTGGGTATTCAGAGGTTTATAACTAGTGAAAATAGTCCCTTTTCTGCAGCAATCAATAATGCGCAGAGATAGCAGAAAGATTATCATAGGATTGCTAATAACATCTGGCACAATTCAAGCCCCATGAACTGGATGGTTTGAGTACAGGTACAAAGAATATAAGTTCAGTCCATGAATCCTTCAGAGTGCAGGAAACCCATTGTAACTCGTGTAGGAATCCCAATGCATGGTTCAGGCAGGTAAGTGCAATGGTGCAGGCATGTGAATGCACTGGTGTAGGCATGTCCCAAAGTATAATAAACAAATTTTAATATTGCAAAATACAAGCCTTAATTAAACTCTCATTAATGCTATTTTAATCATGTTAAAACAAACAAGCAACAAATACTCTTCGAAAATAATCATTTAGCCAATCGAAAGCATGAGAGAAATAGATAAAAAATAAGACAAAATGGAGACCAACATCCCCCCATTCTGACCATCTTGCATTTTCTCATGCAAGGAAATCTGGTATTGTCACCTCCTCAAAAAAAATACAAAATTAGAAACATTTGTAGGCCTTCAAAATGACGTTATTGCAACTTTGTGTGATCACACTTCCTGTGCTAGTTAAAGCTGGCTCTAAAAACAGAGTGCTTGCTGGACTCTTTATTTTCTTAACCTGATTTCAGGAAAACCTAAAACGAAAATTACTATAAAAACTAAATTACATAGATGGTATTATTACTTGGATAAAATAGCTAACTTTCAAAATTTCCAAAAGAATATCTCGCAGGCATCCTTGATCAGAAGTTACACTTTAAAATCCTCATTGTAAATGTGAGTGACATGATTTGAAAGCACGGTGTTAAAAGTAGACATAGTAATATCTTCCCATAGTGACCATTTTACCATTATCGTTGTATAGTTGAAGCTCCTCTTTCTTGGGCACAGTGAATTACCTGCATTAAGGGTCCCCACGCCCATAAAAATCATTCCAAAAAGATAGAACTCCAAGGTATAACAATAGAAGGATTTTGAAGTCATTCTCAAAGAGATTTATAGTGAGTTCATGGAAAGAAAAAACAACCAAGTAAATTATAGTGTGGAGTCAACTTTAATACCACAGGCATGGCCCTGCTGCTAGCAGACGTCTATAGCCTCGACAGGGGTACCTTTTAACCTTATGAAAAGATTTTGTCCCGCCTATTAGATATAGATTCATAGTCATTTAAGAATATTTTACTTTTTTTCTCTTTTTAGAAGTTAATTGAAGGCCACTGTCTTAGCTTGGTAACGAGCTATCGACAGTGCCATTCATGAGAACTAAAAAGAATGAACAAGCTGACTCATCATGAGACCTCTTATCTTCCAGTTTTTCAACTGAAAGCCATTACCCTAGCTTGATGACTAGTGCGGTAATGTCATTCTCTGTAGGACCCATGATCATAGTAGGTCAGCTCGCAATGAGACCTCCTATCCCTCAATTAATTCGTTTATGTTTTTTTTAACTCTAATTGTGATTAACCTCAGATGGGTTACTTAATAGGTGGGGAAGAAAATATACTCCTTAAGAGTGCAGGATGGCGTGAAAAGTTTTTAATTAATATTATTTACTGGTTGGTCATGCTACCCTAAGAACTTATTTTAAAAACATCTCTGATAATGACCAAAAACATTCCTTGAGTTGATCATGTCAGGGTTCTTTATGAAAGCTTATTAGAGTTTTGTAGGCATGGTCCACCATAGGAGGTTTTTCACTGGTCCCTTCGAAGAGGAATTTGAAAATATTTTCTCGATGATAGTTTGTTAGAATAGGGAAAGGTATTACATGTAACTTAAAACAATATCCTTTACTGACATTTTGATCAACAATCAAAGTCACTTTAAAATATGAGGTATTAAGTGTAAATTTCTTCTAACAAGTCTTATCATGAGAGTGCATGATAATAGAAATTTCAAAAGTTGTGCTTTTAGGGAATCACAAGCTCATGAGTTTTTATTCATCATTCTCCTATTATCCTACCCTATTTTTAAAGAAATAAATATCACCTTTAAGTGAAGGCATACTTCCAATGAAGCCATATGCATAACAAAATACTAAATATACTCACACTCAAGTTTAAAATGCACATTTTAACGCATATCGAAGTATGCGAAACCAACTTACTTACTTGATATGGTACTGAGAGTTTTTGAATGATGAGGGAATGGGGTGTACTAAAAATTGTTTGGAACCAGGATTCAATAGGACACACATATTCATGGTTCTCCAACTTGTATAGGTCTTTCATACCTTGAATTTTTCTCTCTTTAGATTAACAAGGATGGTTAAGGGAGACTCTAGGGTTTTCTTCTTTGTGAGTTTCAACAATAGTTTCTGAACAAGTTCCAATCATGGATTGCTTCTCTAATGGTTTATGGATTAAAGTTTCTTCCCAAGGTAAATGTTGTGTGGTAATAGGGAAAGTTTCTAGATTCACTCCTCTCCCCTCTCTAAATGATATAACATTACATTTGATAAGAGAGCGAGTAGGAAAAATAGGTGTTTGAAATTGATGTGCAACTTGATTGTTGAAATTAGGGTTTGGTTTCACAAATGGTTGGGACCATAGAGAGGTATAACATGGTGGTACATTAGACGAGAATTGCAATTGTTGTGTCTTAGATAATGGAATTTGCATGGGGAAGCTTCCTAGACAGGAGGCTTCAAACCATCCTTGAGGCTGCGAGAATATCTGGCTCCAGGGAGAGGGCCATTGTCGGAATATAGTGGGGTATTGAATCAAAGGAGGATTATAAGTCTGCCATGGAACTGTGGGGTTGTAGATGTGTTGAGGAACCTATTGGGGACAATCAATATTACTCCAAGTATTAAATGATGATGAATTTTGATTTATACCTGGCGGTCAATTTATTTCCTCACTTGATTCCTTAAATACCTGTTGAAACCTCGACAATGATTGGAAATATTTTTTTTAATGATCCTCCTTACACTGCTTCCATTCTTCCTCCTTGTAGCTCCTATTTTTGTAGTAGATTCCAAAAATTGAGAAGAAAGCTCTCTAGAATTCTTATCAATCTTGGACATTCCTCTTGAATAACTAATGCACAATTTACAAACATCATCATATGGTAAGTGAGAAACATCACCTGCTTCTATTGAATTTAAATATTCTAAAAATTCGTCTTTGATTCCTTTGAGTAGGAGTGTTTTCAAGGTCTCTTTTACCAAATTCTTATGTTTTGATTTTTGGATGTTGTATCTAAATCAGTCCAAGATTTCATTTTCCCTTTGTTTTATTCCAAAAATATCTTCAACAGCCTAGCAATAGTCTTGATATTTCTCCAAGAATACATTCTTCACGTCTTCCCATGTTTGAATGCAGTTCCCACCAAGGCTCATGAACCATGAGAGAGCTGCTCCTTTAAGAGTAAGAGAAAAAACTTGCAACCTTTGAGAATTAGTACAATAACCATATCCTCTACAAATTACTTCAAACTCAAATAAGAATGTAGCTGGGCCTTCATTTTCCAAACCATGAAATTTTGGTAGTGGAGATGGGGGAATATTATGCATTTGAGCCACTCCTAGATCTTTGATAGGAAATTCAAAACTGACAATGTTTTCCATTTCTTACCAAACTAAAATAGGTTCTCCATGTACTACTTCGAGACTCCTTCTTTGAATGTTCCTAGAAACTAATCAGTGAAATAGGTGCATTGAATGATTCATATTAGCCTCAAAACTCTTCATGAAAAAAATGCCTCGAAATACCATTTCTTTATCTTTAAAATCTAGTTGGTATATATTGTTAGCACGTGGTTGAATACATAATGGGGTGGTTCTTACAACACCCAAGAAATGAAACAACTTAAAAAGAATGCAGGAAAGAAACAAATTCAAAGTAAATAAAAGTTGCAAAAAAACTAGGTAAAGAGAAAACCAAATTGCAGTAGGTTACCAAGGTCAATCCCCTAAGTGCCTCCCCGACAACGGCACAAAAATGTTGGGTGTAGTATAGAGCTTATAAATGTACCAACATTTAATTTGTCAATTCAGAAAGTTCGTGAACTTCAAGACGCAACACTGGAAATGCCAGAGAAAGTCCTTGGCAACCTACAAAATAACTGTTAGTCTAGCTTGCATATTAATCTCATCAATAAATGAAATCTCGCACTAAAGAGAATTCAAGAAAACATTAATCCAGGAAATCAAAATCATACAGGAAATACAAGAAATCAATGCGAAAGGAAATTCTAATTACAATCAAACAGAAGTGAAAACTGAACTAGAAATAAAGCAATGATGACATAATAACAAAAAGACTATATATGATGGAATAAACTCAAAAGCAATTCAAAACCATTCTGCTTGCACTAATTCTACCTGCACTAATTATGTGTAAGGTTAACTTGAAAGCATCTTCAAGTAAATATGCTACATAAATAACTTATGAAATCAATTAAATTAATTTAAATGTCTCGCCTTCCCTGCCCTGAAAATAAATCTTGCAAACTCTCCAGAAGTTTAATGGAAAGTAAATGACACAATTTACTTTCATTAATATTGGCTCTACAACATCCAAATAATATATGGTTTTTGTAAGCAAAGTTTTAAATGGATCTGTCAGTGCCTCAAAACCACACCCACTCACATCATTTTCACATTCCAGAGTATAAATCAATTGCAGCTCATTAATGCATATGTAGATCTTGTCAATAAGAAACACTAGAGAAATATCCCAAGCATAAGCACAAATAGGAATAATTTCTTAATGCAACAAATCAATGAAGTTTAAAGCTGAAGGGAAAACAATGCAAAAATTTAAATAACGTTAATTTGAAGAAGGAAAATAGACTTGAAATAGTTAAGTCTTTCACATGGCAAATAATAATTTGGATGCTATTTAATATAAAAGATGAGAGCAGTGTCGAGCTGGTCTGGTGGCCAACCTAGCCAACTCGCACCCTCTTTGAGTGCCTGGTTCACACAGAAATTGAATTCATTAGATGCAATAGATAATTAAATAGAACATGCTGGGAAATTGCTTCAATTAATTACTGAAAACAATGTTTACATTATGCAGACATCACTCAACTACAACAAGACCATAGGGGTGATCCACAACTGATGAATTGCGTGAGGCTACATTGGGACAACTCCTCTTCCCTTCTGCACCTTCCTCTCCCGTGCATTGTTCCTGGCTGAATTTTTGTCTAATTAATTAACTAATTAACTCACTAATCGTTCTTGCTCCTGATAGTATCTTATATAGCATTAAATTACAATTCGGGCTTTTAATTAGCTTATTAGAATAGAGGAAGCATATCTCAACAATTTTCCATGAATAAAGTTGGTTTGCAACTGAATGTCAAAAGAGGGAATGATTCTGATGAATATTTCCTCTTTTCCTGGAGTGGTGTGACTGCTAGACTCCACATAGGATGGGTGCTCTCAGAGACTCAGCTCCCCAAAATAGTGCTTGCACACGTCCACGACTCGGTGAAGAAAGAGCGGTGGGTTGGCCGCATTGCAATCTTGTCTGGAAGCCTTGCCTTCACTACTTCTACTTCATTAAGATCCAGGCCTCTCTGAATTCAAGTCTTAATAACATTTTCCATTAAATGGCAGCCCTCCTCGAACTTCTCAAGAAAACTAGTTACCAATTGGTTTGCACAAATAAAAATTGTTATGTTGAATGAACATGTGAGTAATTCTCTTTCGTGTACTTAATCGCAGTAACAATGTGTTCAAGTGCAAGTCCCAACAAAGCGTTGGTGGCCAGAACAACAGTTTCTTTCCCTTTCATTTTCTCAAAGTTAACTGTATCCATCACCAATTTTCATTGGATTATGGATAGTGTTTCTAGTATTTCCACCGCACGAGCAGTGGGCATGACTAATTCCATATTGCCCTTGACAAGTTCGCAGCATGAAATGCCCAGTATTGAAGGCATGAAATTTCTGTCATGACAATAATTCAACACACCCCTAATGCTTGCCACTTTAGGTATGTCACGTCCAACTTTGGCACATCATCGCCATCTACAAAACGCTTCCATAGTGACCCCGACAACAACTGCTTCGATATGAAATATGTGACCATGCTATAGTGTGTTGAGCCGGGTACTTTGAGATTTATAACCAGTGAAAATAGTCCCTTTTCTGCAGCAATCAATAATGTGCAGAGATAGAAGAAAGATTATCATAGGATTGCTAATAACATCTGCCACAATTCGAGCCCCATGAACTGGAGGGTTTCAATATAGGTACAAAGAATGTAAATTCAGTCCAGGAATCATTAAGAGTGTAGGAAGCCCACTCTAACTAGTGCAGAATCCCAATGCATGGTTCAGGCAAGTAAGTGCAATGGTACAGGCATGTCCCAAAGTATAATAAAACCAGTTTTGATCCTGCAACATACAAGACTTAATTAAACTCTCATTAATGTTATTTGAATCCTGTTAAAACAAACAAGTAACAAATACTCTTAAAAAAAATCATTTGGCCAATCAACAACATAAGAGAAATAGATAAAAAATATGACAAAACGGAGACCCAACTGTTTAACAAGCTCATGTTCACTTAGGGTGTGAGTGTGTGAAAATAATGTGTTGAGTGGGTGAGTTAATTGAGCATGTGTGATGATGCCATGTGTTGCTGAAAATAAAGTGCTGCATACTATAAATAAATCTAAAAATGACAGAAAAATAAACAATCAATCAAGCACAAAAAAGCCCACCCAGAAAGGTTCTCAAGCAGTTAAGAAAGAGAGGCCAAAAAGCTACTCAAAGACACATAAAGTTCCTAAAATACCTAATGTCAAATGGACTGGGATCTAGAGGCACTATTCTGTTGTAAATGGTGCAAACAAATAACAAAAATGAGAGGTGAAAAATATTACAAAGGATAGGTATGAAGCTCCAAAACCTAGGATGTTCAAGGGGATCCTAAGGAGGAAAAACCGAAACTATAAAGGCACAAAAGGTAAAATAAACCTATCCAAATAGGTAATGGATCAGACTCTAAAAATCGGTGCCTAAAAATGCTGAAACCCTAAACTCCTCACTCAACCAATCTCTCCTAACAATGTGGAGATGTATTATAAACCCTAGGGGAATTTTTTCTTCCTAAAAGAGAAAAAATAAGAGAATATAGGCCTAGGGGATACCAAAAATAGAGATGAAGTGCCCTTCCCAATCTACAAACAACACTCTCGACAAATTCAAAAAAAATCTGAGAAATTTTCAAAAAATTTCCGAAATGCAGGTACTAACATGGAACAGTGGAAAACACAGATTTTGGCCAAAAAGTGCACTTTGGAAAGTAGATATGGGGCTGAAAAGTGCGTTTTTCTCACGGGATTCCTGGTTGGAAGATCTTGCACAAATTTTTCTATCTACTGCTCGGCTGGTACCTGTGACTTGCAAAAAGAACCAAAAAACCACCATAATCCAAAAATTTGACAAAAAAAAAACAATACTATAAATATAAATTGAGAGGATAAAAATAGTTGTAGAAAACCCTGAAATTTACTCAAACTTCAGTCACCCAAGAACGTTGTTATTATGCCCATGGAGTCATCATTTGTTGATGACAAATGTAGCTTAAAGGCTTAGTGGAGTCGCCATTTGTTAGTGTGAAATTTTTGGAAGGTGTAGCAAAACACTTCACTTAAGTCACTAGGTGACATGTGACACTAACAACAATTAGTGGTTGCTTACGCTTCAGATCCGCAATAAGACAATAAGAGCCTACAACAAAAAATAACATACACGATCCAAAGAAGCAAAGAACAATATATATTTCAATGCAATAACCCAAATTGAAAGACTTTAAAATGAATAAATTCTTTTATTAATGACACCTGGTGAAGGATATCTACAAAAGGGTATGCAAATCCCCCTTCGTGGTATGAGTCCTTCGATGTCCTTGATGCTGTTATCGTTCCATGATTTTGAATATTGGCAAGACAAAAGTCATAAAAGATACATCTACCCACTTATGAGTCTAGGACCTAGCCTTCCTAGACTCAAAGAGGGCTCTCTCTATGTAATTATGATTTAACTTTGTTTTTAGCGCTATAATGTTTTAGGCTCGATATTAAGAATAAAAGGAGTGTTTGTTTGTTTGTTCATTTGGTTGGAGAAATATCATTTGTCAATATTTTCCATTGGGCTATGGAGTTACAATTTGGGTCGTAGCATCAATCTGACAGAGTGTTTGTAGGGCAAGCTAACTGTTCCTACTAGATCTTTAAAGTAGAGTGATAAATGGAATGACAGAAAAGTGATATTAGTTAGGATTAAAAGGCATTCAAGAATTTTTAAATCATACTTTAGAGGAAAGCATATAGATTGTAAACATAGATAGCAATAAGGTGCTCCAACAGCATACCTTAAACTATAATTTCTTCTTCACAATAAGAATCAAAGATGCATGGATGGATAAATAAAAATACATTAAACATAGAAAGAGAAAGATCACCAGGTCAAAACAGATCAAGTATCCTGTAAATTGTCCTTTTTATTGATGCTCCAGCTCAAAATTACAATGCTCCAAATACAAAAGTCGTTCCAATGACTAGGGTCCAACCCCTAATACTCCCAATGCATGGAGTATTTAAACAAAAAACTACAAAGATTTGCCTTGTACAATTGGAAATATATTATTTATTGCAATGAAGGAAAAACTGACTAATGTAGCCAAGGAGTGGCCATGCTGAGAAAACTGTGACAGGTGTCCCTCTTTTTTGGGATGTTGTTGCCCAAAGTATTAATTTGACTGGAGTGGTTCTATTGACGTGGCTGGTTCTGACTCATGCTTGTATGGTCACTCTAGTCATCCTTGTCTCATTCTTCCTTGTAGTCACATAAGTCACTCCATGCTTCCCCCTTTGGGATCTTGATCTTGGTTAATATTCAATAAACCTCATCAGCATCAGTGTATTTGGAAAATTATGGCTTGACCAAAAACACATGCTTAAGCTCATGTTCAATGTAAATTTGATTGTTGATTTCTTCTAGTAAATATTTTCTTGTTATGTTGCCTATGATGTTGGATGGATTTGCAGCATCTATGGCTATGCCTTGTAATTTCTTAACACAATCCCCTCTATCCATGAGTTTTTCATTTATAACAAATAGAGAGGGAAGGCCTTTTTGATGTAGAGGCTGTGTTCTGTTAAAAAACATGTTGACTGTCAGCTCTAGAACTTGGCATTTTTCTTGAAGTTGCACATTTCAACTCTTCTTTGTCATCACCTTTTTGACTTGTAGTATGGTCTCTGTCCTATCTTCTACTCCCAATTCTTCCAGCTCATATCTATTTCTTGCATTCAAAAACTTGATAATTCTATTTGTTGTTGTTGGCATATCTCCCAACTCTGTATTGGTGGCTAAAATGGCTTCTTTGGCTTTCTCTACTAACTCTTTCTACTCAAAAATAATTTGGATGCTAGGCCACATTTCATTCATACGATCTATCACTTCGTGCCAAATGATCTCCTTAACCCTCCCTATAGTATTTCCAATGGACGATTCTTTTTCTGACTTCTAAAGCTTCTCTATCAATGCCTTTGCTCTCTGCATCTCTACCAAGTGATTGTTTTCAGCTCTTTTAATCTGATCTTGTAGCACACCAACTTGGGATTCCAACGTTTTGATTTCTTCATTTTGCAGATTCATTCCTTCCATAGATCTTGCCAACTATTCTATACTACTTCCTGTCCCTGTGGTTGCACCTATTAGAGTAGTTATGGGTAGGGTTGTTAGAGGAAGGGTTTCCACTACTATGTTAGACATTTGTGCTGCTTTTTCTTTCTCCTACACCATATTTTCCATCTCTGTCTCCATCTGTTTGATTTGGATGGACTGCTCCACTATTAGTTTCATCTTATTAGCCTTTATTCTCTCTGTTTCCTCTATTTCCTTGGTTAGTGGGTCATGTGTAGTAGGCAACTTGAGCTGCTTCTTCAGAGCCGCAATGTCTAACTCTTTCTTCTTTATTACTTCTTCATATGCTTTTGTATCTAAGGGATCATATGCAAGTTTTATTACTAAGTATTCCAAAGACTTGATCCTGGTGTCCTTTGACAATGATGAAATTCTCTCCATCTTCAACTGAGACTGAGCGTTTGAGAGGGCCACCTACATTTTGAATAAATTCATGGAAGTGTTCATTAAAGTAGATGAAATCATTTCCCGTGTTTTCTTGTGCATCTCTAGCTGATCTATTGCATGGAAATTATTCACATCAAACTCAAAGGAAATCTGCTTGTAGTCTGCTGGAGTTTTGGGCTCTGATTTTTGTGCCTCCAAAAACGCCATATGCATTTTGCCCTTCTCTAAGTAAAAGGTGGAGAGAAGTATGCCTTGTGCAGTTGCACTCTGCTTCCAAAACTGAGCATAGGTGCTCTTCTTTAGTATTTCGTTTCTGATTTTGATTTCTCTAAAGGTATCAAAGGTTGTCTCTTCTTTCTCTTCAGTCACCTTTGAAGATGAGGACACTTGAAGAGATTGTTATCTTTATGAAATCGGAGTAGAAGGAAATGATTGTCCTCTAGCTGGGAATGAGTTTGGAATATCAATTATGTTGATTAATGTCTGTTTTGGTGATCCTTTATATATGTCCATGTGTTTTATAGATTTATTCTTGTACTTCAACCTAAATTCTTTCATGGAAATATCAGTTCCTGGTGATTGATCTTCTCTTGATCTCTTCCTTGTTATTCCTTGCTCTTGTTCTTTTCCCTTTTCAGACCTTTCTTTAGTAATAGTTTCTCCTACTGCCATGGAGTTTGTGCACTGGAAGCGGAAATTACTTACTCCTTGACCTCCTATAATATATCAGGCATCCATTCTATTTGATTCATATATTTCTTGATTTCAGGCCTTTGAGTGTGGATGTAGGTAGTGGACTTGCTTTCCACCCTCTTCTTAGAAATAATGCCCCATGGGTCATAAGACCATGTGAAGATATGGGTAAAATTCATCTTTCTTAATACTTTGTCTGCCTCCTCTCCTGCAGCTCTGTTGTTGCAAATTAAGGGACCAATTTGGGACTTGATCCTGAATTGGGATTTCTTCTTGGTTGATACAAAATGCATCTCATCTGCACTAATCATCTGTCTAATGTACCCCAATTCAAAGATCCTCATGGGGAGGAACTTTGGTAGCTTGTAGGGGACTAACTCACAACCATACACTCTTATTACAGTGTGGTTTTGGTACAAGTACCAATCACCAGTTCTGGCTTGATCAGGAAGTTGCATAATTCTCTTTATATCTTCATTTGTCCTTGGTTCTACTATCCCACTGAGTAGGCTCA
Organism: Pinus taeda; assembly: GCA_000404065.3. Lineage (NCBI taxonomy): Eukaryota > Viridiplantae > Streptophyta > Pinopsida > Pinales > Pinaceae > Pinus > Pinus taeda. The sequence goes on along the minus strand of APFE031001796.1, from coordinate 250,409 downwards.
TTTCTAGGTGGAAAAACATTTCCACAAATGTCTTGTAGCTGAAGTCCTTTTGATCTTTCATTACCAATGTTGTCCAAAATATTACTGATTGAGGTTCGCGTTCCTCATTCATTTTGGTTAATGAAAGTTGGAACCTGTCTGCCTGAAAATATAAAAACATGTAAACCAACACTGAGGAGTAATGAAAAACTTCAACTATGAAGAAATTGACCAGCTATTCATGGATTTCATCTGCTAGAAACTGGCTAAAGTTGAAAAGGACAGAGGGCTTAGGTTCAGTTGAGAGGATAGATAGGAAAGTTATAATAGCTTCATCAATCCATTGGTCAGAATAATAACCAAGTAAATAGGAAATAACTGTGGCAATATGTCTCATTCTGTCAGGGAAAATAGAGGAGGAATAAGGAGGGTTATTGCTTGGTAGAGGTGTGTTCTTAGCCATGAAAATTTCTATTGTTTTAGCTCTCTTGGAGAAATCCAACTTTTGGTACATTTCAATGAGAACTTCATGTGAAAAAGGAAAAAATCCTTCAATAACCAGGGCTTGGATCATCTGCATGATGGATTGAGCATCAATTGTGAATAAAATATGTCATGTTTGGGCCATCACTGCTCTTTGTTGTGGATTGTAACATGAATGACACTTCGTGATAAATTATGGGAAACTATGTGTTTTAGGGAAGATATAGAAAGGTAGGTTGTTGTCCCAAAGACCTATGTCATCCATTTCCTACATGAATTTGTCCTCCCACCAGCAATATATCTTAAACAAATCAAATTCTGAGAGGGTTTCATGGATCTTGTAATCCCTGTCGACCAGTGGTAAATGATCTAAATCCAGTTGTAGGTGCACCATTGGGTTGAATACTTCTGGTTATTTCTTCTTTGGTGCCATTGTTGTTTGCTTTCTCTGTAGCTTTCCTCTGAAAACTATCATGTGCTAAATTTGTAACAGAAATGGATAAAAGAAGTAGGATTTCAGTCAGGGAGAAAGAATAGGGATTTAGGCAGAAATGGGATTCAAGATTGGGAAATGATGATCACTAGAAGAAAATGAGTAATCCTTCACTGTATTATTGTGCTTTGTCTTCACTGTGTGTTCTTGGTGATGGCTAAATGGAGTGCAAAAATGCCTGCAAGTGCACAATAACAGTTAAAATTCAAAATCAGCATAAACCAGTGGTTTTATTATTTGTCATTGTGTCGTTGAATTGGCATGATTTGGCGTGGGTCCGTTCGATAACGAGCCAACCCATTTATTGCCCAACAATGGGAATGGAAGTGATTGGGTGGATGGGATAGCTTGGCGTAGTGAGGTGACGAGTGTCCATTGATCAAATGGGTGAGTAGTTTGTGGTATCGAATACAAATTTTCTGGGGGCCTTGGGAGCAATAGGTGGTATGAGAGGGGGGTGCAAACTCCCGAGGGCGTGACACGTATGGGATCAGAAACCGCGGGCTTTTGACAACTACCCCCCCCCCCCACCTGGCATTAACTTTCGAAGGGTGAGGGGGGGCCGAAAGAGAACATGGGCAGTTAGATCATGCAGAGTGAGCAGGGTTGGAGTGGTAGCTAGTGGGTGGATTAAACATGATGCGACGGGTGAGTGTGTGGTAGGGTGAGGTGATAAATGAGGGACAAAATATAGTTACAAGGGGGTAAATATTTAAAGTTTAGGGGGATAATGATATCAAAGTAATATAATGCCCCTTCCTTGGTTTTTCTTTTGATTTTTCTCTTCGACCTTAGGACAACATTAGCATATGTCCTTCTATTCTCAATCTACCTACCCTTGTTCTATAGCCTAACATTTTTGTTCTTTTCCATTTGCAAGGTGCACTTAGACTTGCAGACCCTTTCCTCTTTTTTTTTTTTCTTTTAATCTCTTTTTCTTTCAAAACCTAACCTACTCTATCACTTATTTCTCCTCTTGGTCCAAATTAAACAGTTGAACCAATTTTATTTTCTACCTAGCTACTAATTTGCCAAGATTAAGATGTTTGGCAAATATTTATTTTCTAACCTATCAACATAAATTGAAATTTGTTCAATCATGCTTACACTGTATGATTTGAACAACTTTTTGGGGTTTTTCTTTTCTTTTTCTTTTTCTTCTTTTTTATATAACCTCTTTTCATTTCTTTTCTCTTTTTGTCTCTTTTTTTTTTCTTTAATGAAATCAAATGAAAATTGACATCTTATGAACAATTTGAAACCTGCAAACTGTGAAATTCTTAAACACCTTGAGATCCTATAAATTACAGGACCCTAACAGTGGCTCCAACTGGGGATGTCACTTCTCAGCTTGAAGTGTCAAGAACACATGACATGTAGCCTTGAGTCCTTCAAATATATTTTGTCTTCAATTTGATTTCTTCTTGTTAAATGAACTAACCAACTAAACCTAAAAACCGTGATATTTACAATGGAGTGGGGAAATTTTTGTGCTTATGAAAAATAATGTTTCAGCATCCTGCCATTGACAGGATCTCCTGATAATTTTGTTCCATCTAATTCTTTGAGAAAAAAAGTGTTATTCCCTCTGAAAGCTGAAATGATATACGAACCCTTCCAAAGATTCTCAAATTTTCCATGTTTTCCTTTGACTTCTCTTCTTGAGTCCCACTTTAACACTTTGTCTCCTATTTTGAAGTCATCAGCCTTGGTTATTTTGTCAAAAAAATTATTTATATTTTCTTGGACAACTTGGGTTCTGTTGTATACTTCTTCTTTGGATTGCTGCAATTGAATAATCAGATATAGCCAGCTTTATATATCATTGAGCTCACTTTGTATCTCCTGGATGATCTTCATAACTAGTACTCCCATGGAAGAAGGAAATACTACATCTATACCATAAACCAACTGAAATGGGGACATGCCAATTGATTTCTTTGTCTTCAATTTGTCAGCCCATAATGCATAGATCAATTTGTTGTGCCATGACTTCTTATTGTCCTCCAATATATTCTTAATAATGATTAACAAACTTTTATTTGAAGATTCAACCAATTGATTACGTTGAGGTAATAAGCTGTTGAATGTCCCAAAGAGGTATTATATTTGTGACCAAAATCCACCATCTTTTTTGACTTGAAAGTTGCAGCATTATCAGTGATTATTTTCCTAGGATAACCAAATCTAGAAAGGATATTGGTTTCAAGGAACTTTATTATGACAGAATTAGTAGCAGCTCTTGAAGGAGTGGCTTCTATCCATTTGGTGAAGTAATTTATGGTAGTTAGGATCCATTTATGCTAGGCAGAGGATGAAGGATGGATTTCTCCATTGAAATCCAATCCCCATTGTTGGAAAGGGATTTCAACAGAGATGGATTTCAAAGGCAAAGGTAGTAACTTTCTCTTTCCTTGAAAGAGTTGGCACTTGTGGTAAGAAATTACTATCCTATGGATGTCTGGGAATAATGTAGGCCCATAATAACCAACTCTAAGGATTTTATTAGCAGTTTTCTTCCAATAAAGATGGCCTCCACAACCACCTTCATGGAATTCCCGCACAACTTTGTCAGCATCATCCTTTAACAAACATCTGAGTAAAACACCTCTAGTATCTTTCCAATACAATATACCATCAACGATACAAAATTTTACAGCTTTTAATTTGAAAAATCTAGCTTTGCTTTTTGATAATCCAGGAGGAGGATTTAAATTGAAAAGAACATATAAAATATCTGCATACCATGGAGAATTTAAATATGCCTCATCTATTGGTGGAATCACCAGTTCCTCAAGATCGTTCAAAGAAAACACCATGTTGATGTCTAAAGCATTGAAATTTGATTCAACGATCAATTTGGCTAATCACTATCCTTTGATCAACTTGGTGGGCTTAATTTCTATATCATATTCCAATATCACAGCTATCCATTTGCCTCTCTTCCCATCTGGTCCATTTTGAGTAAGAATACCTTTGACCACTACATTGGGCACATAAGCAATGATATAAGAATGTAAAACATAAACCCTGAAGTCTTTGATTTCTTTAACTAAATAAAATGCTTGTTTTCCATGATATTTTACTTCAAAGAAGCATCTCTCAAAGCTTTGGTAAAGAATGATATTGGTTGTTCATGTCCATCATTATTTTTCTGTAATAACATAGCAGCAATAGTATGTTCAGATGCAAAAGAAAATATTATGAAATCCTTAGTGAAATCCTGGCTAATTAAGGCTGGAGCTTGTGTTAATGCATGTTTGACTAGGTCAAAAGATTGCTTGGCTTCCACATTCCATTTGATTTCTATGTCCTTTTTGAGCATGTTTGCTATATTCCTGAGCAATTCAGCCAGATTTGGTATGGATCTTCTTAAAAAATTGGTTTTTCCAATAAAAGGCTGAAGTTCTTTCATGTTTCTTGGATGACTCATTTTAAGGATGCCGTCAATCCTACTGGGGTCAATCTTGATTCCATATTTAGAGATGATATGACCTAAAATCTTTCCTTCTTCAAGACCAAACAATTATTTCTTAGGATTGAGTGAAATACCAAACTTTCTGCACTTTTCAAATACTTTTCTTAAATGTGCTAAGTGTTCTTCATCAGTTTTTGAAAACACTGTGATGTCATCAAGATAAATCATGATGAAATATCCAATCTCTTCTAAAAAAGCAATGTCCATTTCTCTCTGAAAAGTAGCACCTGCATTCATTAATCCAAAAGGAATTTTAACATACATGACATTTCCCCAAGGGGTAGTGAAAGCAGTTTTATCTAGATCTTCAGGATGCACTAAAACTTTATTGTATCCTGAGAAACCATCTAACAAGGAAATCCTACTAGAACCTACTACCCTTTCCAATATGTGATCCATTTTCAATAAGGGATAGTTGTCCTTAAGAGAAACCTTGTTTAAATTTCTAAAGTCAATGCATAGCCTTATTTCACCACTTTTATTTCTGGTAGGCACAATGTTGGATACCCATTTAGAATATCTAATTGGGACTGTTATCACCTAAGAAAAAATTTCTAAATTGTTCACATCATTCTGATTGTAAAGGTTTGGTGTTAGTCCGGGTTTAGTATTCTTTCAAATTTGCTTAGTATCTAAGTCCTAGGAGTCTTGGTGGTATGTTTAAATAAAGGTCAAACACTCCATTCTCATTCATCGCTGGTTACATAACTAACATAGATTTCATGTATCAAATTTGTTTTAAGCTTCTTATGCGTTATGAAACTGTCTAGGTGTTTTCGTAGCGCAAAACCAAGAATTTACACTGGCTGTGCTATGAAATCAGGGATTCGTTCGGATCCGTAGCAAATCTCACCCAGCTGTCATATTTATCAAAATCCATTGTGTTTACATCAATAGTTGTCAGCTTATACACTTCGTCTATCATATCCAACTGCTTATCCTCATCATTAGGTCATTAGGTGTCTTTGTACTGGCACAGGTTTGTAGTTGTACTTTGCTCTGCAGTTTTGGTCGTTCAACTAGGCTTTTCGAAATGGTATCAGAGCAATCGGGGAAATGTCCTTCTGGCTTTTGCATCTATTCTTTGGATTTGGGGCAGTCTGAAACTATTCCTTGTAAACAATCTTGAGCTCAGTTTTAGTTTTCCAGTGGTCTTGATCCATTGCATTTTCATGAGTATCTTATGTCGTGTCCCACTCTGCATACACATATTCTCAAGAGTGCTTGGTATGGGAATGCAAATTTTTTCCATCTTGGAAAAAGGCAACAATGGACTCCAGCATTTGGCAGGGTTACGGAATTTGGAAAGTTTGAACCTGTCATTCACCCAAGTAACTGATATTGGATTATGAAAGCTATCTGGATTGACAACGCTTAAATCTATGAATCTGGATACATGACAAGTTACAGATGGTGGATTGTCTGCTTTTACAAGTATGTGAGCAACAATGTTACATCTTAGTGGACATTGGCAAAGGACATAGGAAAGCTCCTTCTCTTCTAGAGCTGTCCATTCGAAAAATCTGTGAAAGTATTGGAAGATATGACTCTCTTAATATGCTTCCTAGAGATTTGAGTCAGTAGATTTTTAATGAGTTGGTTCGTACTCAAGTTCTCACAAGAACTTCGCTCCATGCATTTCAAGGCTGTAATCTTCAGGATGTTTTTCTGGGAGAATACCCTGGTGTGGAAGATAGTTGTTTTGAAATTCTTGCAATGCAGGGACCGTCCCTCCTGGCAGTTGATATTTCTAGTTCAGACGTGATAGATTCAAGGCTTTCACTATTGCAAAATTGTCTAAATTTGCAGCAACTGAATTTTAACTATTGTCAATGTATTTCTGATGCTGGACTAGAATATCTCATAGGCCTCATTATTTGAATTCTAGAGCAGGCAATATCAAGGAGCACATTTTTCATCCTTACACAAGGAAGATTGCAATCACTGGCAACATTTGGACTTACAAACTTGACTTCACTTAGTTTTAAAAAGAGCAATGCAATAACTGCATCAGGCTTGCGTGCCTTAGCTGATCTTGTGAACTTGACAAGTCTGGATCTGGAGATGTGCTCAGGGATTCATGGTGGATTGGTGCATCTAAAAGGGCTTACAAAATTAGAAGCATTGAACATTGGATGGTGCAATTGTATAAAGAACTCAAATATCAAACCTCTGGCTAGGCTTACAAACTTGAAGGAGCTGCAAATTTCTCGAAGTCTTGTTGCTTTGACATATCTCAACATAAATTCATGTTGTATAACTGATGTTGGATGCCAAAAGCTTGAAGGATTTTTGAATTTAAAGACTCTGAACATGGCCTATAACAATATTACACATGCTAGCCTAGTACATCTAATGGTTATTATTCATAGCGAGTTTGGTTCATGATGCTTCAGGCAGCATTAGACAAGTTTTGTATTAACATGTGTACATGAGCCAGGTCTACAGTACATGAAAAACATGGCAGCCCAATACATTTTTGTGTAATCAAAGAAGAACATCAGGGATAATTAATTTCAAATATCCTAGTGGAGACTGAAAATAGAACAACAGGGGGAATTTCCTACTTTCGAGGAGCAGCAAAGAGGTGAGACATCAAGGGCCGACAATGAGTTTCAAACCATCACCACAACTAAACTAAAGAAAGACATATGTCAAAGAATGAGTTTTGATTGTAATAAATGCTATTACCAACATGATGTGGAGTTAGATTCCTAATTGTCTTAGGTCTCTAAACACTTCCAGTTAGTAGATTGTTGCATTTAATAGTTAGTTAGAGTTAGAGTAGGTGTCATAGCAAGCAGAATTCGAGTTCCCCTCATGCTGGAGGAGGAATCTCATGAATTCTATATATAGAAGAAGATGTAATGTACAGGGGGTTGGAAAATTTCAAGAGAGACAAGGCATATTATGTTATTGCAGAACATTATATGTTTTATATTAATGCAGAAGTTTGGCTTTACTACTCAGGATTCAGAGAGGGTTTTATGTGTTTTATTTCCTCATGGATTTCTTCATTTTCTCACTTGTAGTGGTATGAACACATGTTACTTAGAATTCATTGATAATGTTCTAACTTCCTTCATGTGTTCATAAACTGTGTTTCCTATATCATGTCTCTATTTTGCTGGTAGATTAAAACTCTTTATGCCCTGACTTCCATGTAAGCTGATCTACTGTTGTACTAAAACATACTCTGACTCCATAGCCCAATAGATGCTTGTTGATTGGCATTTCAACCATTTATACCTTTTCATTTGATTTCAATCCATAGAGTTAGCCATCTTACTCATAATCAAAAATCATTAATCCTTTTGAGAGAGCCCTCTTAGGTTGAGGAGGCTAACACTCAACCAAAGTAGGTTTGAAATAGTTATTTGAAGTCTACCTAAAGATAGCAACCTATCAAGGTCTGATTTTGAGATAACAGGGACTATGATCTTAGCATCATACATCTTTTTTATTTCTTTTTCTACTAGAGGCATTAGGACATGGTTTATCCTGCGTAATTTCTGTTTGAAGGGCTTTTGATCTTCTTTGATTGGAATCTTGTGTTGTATAATGCTAGTATCACATGGTTTCAAATCTTCACAACTCCATGCAAATACATCTATGAATTATTTGAATAGAGTTATATATTTTCTTTTAGCCATGAGAGGTAGTGATTTTGACAGTTTTATGATTTTGGGGTTCTGTTCACTACCTATGTTGCATTCCTCTATGTTTTTCCTATTGGTTCCATTTAAGGTTTTCTAGCAACATCATTAAAATCAAATAGTTCCTCTAAAGGAGCAAGTCCTCTAGGTAGAACATTATCTTTGAGCTGCAATACTTTGAATTCTTCTTTTCCTGGATCTTTATGTATTTCAGTTTTTTGTACAGTTTTATTTACAAGAAATTTCTCCTCATAAACAACAATTTGATTTAAACCAGTAGCATTTTGATCCGAATAACTATGTACAGTGGTGTGACTATCTATTTCATTTTCCAAATCTATGTTGTATCCTTCAAATTCATCTTTTGATTTCAAAAATATTTCAATTTGTTTGTCATTCCCGAAAACTTGCCAGTATCTCATGTTATCAGGCACTACAGGACGATGTTTTACTTGAACTATGTATTGTTTGTTTGGATGAGGTAATTTTTAGGTGTTGGATGAAAAATCTAGACCATTGGCCACAACATTCTAGAGCCTATGGATAACAACAATGTCATACTCTTCAAATGTTTTGAGGAAATCAATTACAGCATTTCAATATTCTCTCAATCTAGGGTGTTTAGCCAAGTATTATCCTTTAATTTGTCTAATGAAAAACTCAGAGTCTCCCTGGACAGAAATCCTTTTAGCACCTATCTTTTTAAGCAACTTCAAGCCTAATAATAATGCCTCATATTCTGCTATATTGTTTGTACACAAAAAAATCATTTTATAAGAGTAACCTTGAGCCTGATTAGTTGTTGGATTATATAACCAGATTCCTGCGCCTAATCCTGTTTTACCACATCAACCATCAAAAGTCATATTCCAAAGAGGTTCTGTTTCAGGGTTTTGCTGCATAATAGGCACTTGAATATCATGTTTTTCATTGAATTCATTTTCTGCTTGTTTTACATGCGTATCTATGTCTCCCTAATTGTCATTATATAGAATAAAGGAATCAATATCAGTGTGAACTGAGTAGAGGGGATACTTTTCTGGTCTTTCTTGAATACTCATCATGTACTTCATTAACGTTTCTCTATATAATCTCCTTGATTGAACAAATATTGGTATTGTGGCATATGTCATATCTATTTGAAGTGTTCCTTGCAACTTAACTCCCCAAGACCTTGATAAAAACATACCATACTTAGGAGGAATATCTGCTAGTACAATATCCATTACTAAAATTTTGGCTGGTATCTAGGCTAGTGTGACACAAAGGTCCGTAATTAGACATAGACATCTAACCTTGTTGGAGTCAAAATAATAGAGATCTTTGTATGGTCTAGTAAATTCCAGTCCAAGTTTTTCCATAACAATCTTTGGCATGAGATTATGTGATGCACCTGAATCCAACATGGCATTATGAAGAATCTTATCATGAACATTAAGATTGACATAAAATGGAGGAAAGCCCCCTTCTTGAGGCTTTCCATTCACTTCTAGTCCTACAAGAGTTTAGGCTGGTCATCATTTAAATTCATTGTATATGTGTTCTCTCCTACATTGAGTTCCTTTAGGACTTGAGACCTATAGATATTCTTGTTCACCAATTCACTAAGGGGGATAGAGATCTTGGGTTTTGCAATTTCATTCTCAATACTGAAGGGTGCTTCACTTTTTAGCAAATTTGAGAAATATGTTTTGTCATCTATGGTCTTTGTTACAAGTTCAGCTTATTTACTTATAGTAGGTATTTCAGTTTGGACAGTTTTTGTTGAGACATCAATTGTTTTCTTAATAACATTTTCTGTATTTCTCTTTTCTAAGTTGTTGTCATTTCTCTTTGAGCTTTCAGCTATTTTCTTAGGATCAATTCTAAAGTTTTCTTAGCATAATTTTTTTCAAATCCTTTTTGTTTGAGATATCATTGTTTTTCTTACTCCTGATATTATATTGTCTGTGGACTTCTAGTATATCATTTTCAAAACCATGTTTATAATCGTCAGATTCTCCATATTCTAGTTCTGTTTGAGTCAACAAAAACAATTATTGTTCTTCTTGTGTAAGAAAAACACAATCATCTTGATTAGTTCCCATTAAATTTATCTGATTCTCCTCCACATATTCAACTATACTTGTATCATCAACATAATTTTCTTGAAATGGTGGCCTAATTTGTTGATTTGGGCCTCGTTGATCTCTTTGTTTGATTTGTGGATTGTTTCTCCTAGGGTTTGGATTTCGGTACTATTGGGAAGGTGTATTTCCCTAGGAAAATTCCTATCATTTATATTGATTCTCTCTATCTTCCTTCCCATAGTCCTTACTAAGGAATCAATTTTGGCTTCTGTAGAAGAAGTTGAAGCTTCTTCCTTAAAAGTCACTTGTCTTTCAGTTCTCATCCTAGCTCTTTTACCTTGTAAATTGGCTTCTACACTCACAACGTCTCTTTGCATTGCTTCTAATGTTGGAGAATTTCTTTCCCTAAGCTAGTACGACATATGCATAAAAACCATTTGGGAACTTTATCAAGGCTAAATCCTGGGGTGGTTTGAGATTTATAGGTATTTATTATAGGTATTGTTGAATCTAGCACAATAATCCTGTACACTTTCACCTACCTCCATTTTAATATTTTCATATTCTAATAGAATTTGTAAAGGGTTCTTCTTGACTTCCCATATATTGAGAAAAGTTTGGTGAAATGCAGGGAGATCAGTTATACTATTTGCAGGCAAAGATTTGAACCACTTTCTGACTTCTCCTCCTAAACTTTAAGCGAACCTTCTGAGCTTAATAATCTCATCATATACATCTTATAGGTCAAAACAATCATTCATTTTGTCCACATGTTGTTGGGTTGTTAAAGGACTTGTCCTATCAAACAATACAATTTTGGATTGATAGTCTTGTGGCATATTGGCCAATGGTGCATGTAGCACCAAAGGAGCATATCTGGCAGCCATGATTAGTGGTGGTGGTGGTGGAGGACCACTTGAAGGAAGTTAAAAATTGGATGAAGTAGTTTGAATAGTGGGTGAAGTTGGACTAGTGCTAGGCAGGAATGAGAGTATGGGAATCTGAGCAACCTTATGTTGAAGGATGAAAGAAGGGGTGGGAATTATGGAGGCAGTTGGACTTGGTGACTGAATATATGTAGGTTGAGATGTGAAGGAGGAAGCTGCAAGGTTTAAAGCACTTAATTCTACTGACTATCGAAGGTAAGCATCATCAATTTCTGAGGTGAGATTTGCCACTAGATCTTGCAGTGTATCAAAATGTTGTAAGAGTTGAAGATCTGATTCAGTCTGTGAGGAAAGTTATCTTACTAGGCTCTTAGGTAATATTGATGGATCAAAGATGATATGGTCTTTCCAATTCTCTAATTTAGTCTTGAATAAGCCTTGGTCAAAGTGTAAATCAAACTGGATGTATTGGAAGGTGATAAAGTTTTCAGGGAGTGAGTTGGTCTGTGAAGAAATCTACTGCTTGTCTGACTCTCAGTTCTAGGAGTTTTCCTTAGGATCTTTTTAGGATTGTCTACTATGGTAGGAGGATTGGGATCTAGATGGGACCTAGTAGAGATTCTTTTAGGAGCCAGTGTTTATATCTAACACACAAACAAAATGAATATTAAAAAACAAAAGATAAACCAATCATAGGAATTATAATATCATACAAATCTATTCAACTAGGTACTCTGAATTAGAATGAAAGGATAAATTTTTCAATGTCCCTAGTATGGTCACCACTATGTTATCGTTTTGTGATTTTGAAGATTGACAAGACAAAAGTCACAAAAGATACATCAAACCACTTATGAGTCTAGGACCTAGCCTTCCTGGACTTAGAGAGGGCTCTCTCTATGTAATTATGATTTAACTTTGTTTTTAGCACTATAATGTTTTAGGCTAGATATTAAGAATAAAAGGATTGTTTGTTTGTTTGTTCATTTGGTTGGAGAAAGATCATTTTTCAATATTTTCCATTGGGATATGGAGTCACAGGCTGGGCGGGAGCATCAATCTTACAGAGTGTTTGCAAGGCAAGCTAACTATTCCTACTAGATCTTTAAAGCAGAGTGATAAATGGAATAACATAAAAGTGATATCAGTTAGGATTAAAAGGCATTCAAGAATTTTTTAATCATACTTCAGAGGAAAACATATAGATTGTAAACACACATAGCAGTAAGGTGCTCCAACAACATATCTTAAACTATAATTTCTAATTCACAATAAGAATGAAAGATGCATGGATGGATAAATAGAAATACATTGAACATAGAAAGAAAAACATCACCAGGTCAAAATAGATCAAGTATCCTATAAACTCTCCTTTTTATTGATGCTCCAGCTCAAAATTACAATGCTCCAAATAGAAAACCCGTTCCAATGACTAGGGTCCAATCCCTAATACTCCCAATGCATAGAGTATTTAAACAAAAAGCTACAACGATTTTCCTTGTACACTTGGCAATCTATTATTTATTACAATGAAGGAAAAACTGACTAATGTAGCTAAGGAGTGGCCACGCTGAGAAAACTGGGATAGGTGTCCCTATTTTCTGGGATGTTGTTGCCTGAAGTATTAATTTGACTGGAGTGGCTCTGTTGATGTGGCTAGTGTTGACTCATGCCTGTATGGTCACTCTGGTCATCCCCGTTTCATTCTTCCTGGTAGTCACATAAGTCACTCCACGCTCCCCCCTCTGGGATCTTGATCTTGGTTGATATTCAATAAACCTCATCAACATCAGTGTATTTGGCAAATGATGGCTTGACCAAAAACACATGCTTCAGCTCATGTTCAATGTAAATTTGATTGTTGATTGCTTCTAGTAAAGCTTTTCCTGTTATGCTACCTTTGATGTTGGATATATTTGCAGCATATTTGGCTATGCCTGTAATTTCTTAACACAATCCCCTCTGTCCATGAGTTTGTCATTTATAACAAATAGAGAGGGAAGGCCTTTTTGATCTAGAGGCTGCATTCTGTTAAAAAACCTGTTGACTGTCAGCTCTAGAACTTAGCATTTTTCTTGAAGTTGTAGATTTAAACTCTTCTTTGTTAGCACCTTTTTGACTTGTAGTATGTCTTTGTCCTATCTGCTACTCCCAATTCTTCCAACTCATATCTGTTTCTTGCATTTAGAAACTTGATAATTCTGTTTGTTGTTGCTGGGGTATCTCCCAATTCTGTATTGGTGGCTGAAATGGCTTCTTTGGATTTCTCTACTAACTCTTTCTTCTCAAAAATAATTTTGATGCTAGGTTAAATTTCATTCATACGATCTATCACTTTGTGCCAAATGATCTCCTTAACCCTCCCTAGAGTATTTCCAATGGAGGATTCTTTTTCTAACTTCTGAAGCTTCTCTATCAATGCCTTTACTCTCTACATCTCTACCAAGTGATTGTTTTTAGCTCTTTTAATCTAATCTTGTAGCACACCAACTTGGGATTCCAGCCTCTTGATTTCTTCATTCTACATATTAATTCCTTCCATAGATCTTGCCAACTATTCTACACTACTTCCCGTTCATGTGGCTTCACCTGTTGGAGTAGTTATGGGTAGGGCTATTAGAGGAAGGTTTTCCACTATTGTGCTAGCCATCTGTGCTACTTTTTCTTTCTCCTGCACCATCTTTTCCATCTCTGTCTCCATCTGTTTCATTTGGATGGACTGATCCACTATTAGTTTCATCATGTCCGTCTTTATGCTCTCTGTTTCATCTATTTCCTTGGCCTCCTGTAATGTATCAGGCATCCATTCTATTTTATTCATATATTTCTCGATTTCGGGCCTTTGAGTGTGGATGTAGGCAGTGGACTTGTTTTCCACCCTCTTCTTAGAAATAATTCCCCATGGGTCATAATACTATGTGAAGCTGTGGGTAAAATTCATCTCTCTTAATCTTTTGTCTGCCTCCTCTCCTGCAGCTCTGCTCTTACAAATGAAGGGACCAATTTGGGACTTGATCCTAAATTGTGATTTCTTCTTGGCTGATAAAAATGCATCTCATCTACACTAATCATCTGTCTAATGTACTCCAATGCAAAGATCCTCATGGGGAGGAACTTTGGCAGCTTGTAGGGGCTAACTCACAACCATAAAGTCTTATTTTAGTGTAGTTTTGGTACAAGTACCAATCACCAGTTCTGGCTTGATTAGAGAGTTGCATAACTCTCTTTATATCTTCATTTATCCTTGATTCTGTTGTCCCACTGAGGAGGCTCATTTCTAGGTGGACAAACATTTCCACAAATGTCTTTTCATTACCAATGTTGTCCAAAATATTAATGATTGAGGTTCACCTTCCTCATTCATTTTGGTTAATGAAAACTGGAACCTCTTTTCCTGAAAATACAAAAACATGTAAACCAACAATGAGGAGTAATGAAAAAATTCATTTGTGAAGAAATTGACCAGCTGTTCATGGATTGCATTTGCTAGAAACTGGTTGAAGTTGAAAAGGAAAGAGGGCTTAGATTTAGTTGATAGGATATATAGGAAAGTTGTAATAGCTTCATCAATCCATTGGTCAAAATAATATCCAAGAAAATAGGAAAGAACTGTGGCATATGTGTGTTATAATGTTTTAGCTCTCTTGGAGAAATCCATATTTTGGTACATTTCAATGAGAACTTTATGCAAAAATTGAAAAACTCCTTCAATAACCGGTCATGCATCATCTACATGATGGATTGAGCATCAATGTAGAATAAAATATGTCCTATTGGGGCCATCACTGCTCTTTGTTGTGGATTGTAACATGAATGAAACTTCCTAATCAATTTTTGGCAACTATGTGTTTTAGGGAAGATATAGAAAGGCAGGTTGGTGTCCCAAAGACCTATGTCATCCATTTCCTCCATGAATTTGTCCTCCCACCAAAAATATATATTAAATAGATCAAATTTTGAGAGGGTTTCATGGATCTTGTAATCCATTTTGGCCAGTGGTAAATGATTTGAATCCAGTGGTGGGTGTACCATTAGGTTGAATACTTTTGGTTCTTTCTTCTTTAGTGCCATTGATGTTTTTCTTTCTCTGTAGCTTTCCTCTGAAACCTATCCTATGCTAAATATGTAACATAAAGGGATAAAAGAAGTTGGATTTCAGTGAGGGAGAAAGAATAGGTATTTAGACAGAAATGGGATTCAAGAGTGGGAAATAATGATCACTGCAAGAAAATGAGTAATCCTGCACTATATTCCTGTGCTTTGGCTTCACTGTGTGTTCTTGGTAATGGTTGAATGGAGTGAAAAAACACCTGCAACTGCACAACAATAGTTAAAATTCGAAATCGGCATAAACTGGTGGTTTTATGATTTGTCATTGTGCCGTTGGGTTGGCTTGATTTGGCACAAGTTCATTGGCTAACGACCCAACCCATTTATTGCCCAACGATGGGAATGGAAGTAATTGGGTGGATTGGATAGCTTGGCGTAGTGAGGTGGCGAGTGTCCAATGGTCGAATGGGTGAGCGGTTTGTGGTATCGAATACACCTTGTCGGGGGCTAGGGAGTGGTAGGTGGTATGAGAGGGGGGGTGGTGCTAACTCACGAGGGGATGACATGTAAGGGAGCAGAAAACACCTACTTTGGAACCTCCTCC
>APFE031001796.1:220818-234119 GCA_000404065.3 Pinus taeda | reverse complement strand
AATGCATTGCGTAATCCCCCATACTTAAATTCAAAAAAAGAGTCAAGGGATCTCTAACTTGAATGGTTCATGAGGCACAATACTTGCTAAAGGTTTTGCAAATGGGGTAGCAAGCTAAGTGGGCTTGATTGTGGAAAAAACTCCACAGTTAAGCGCGCTTGAGCCAGAGGAGTTCTGGGATGGGTGACCTCCTGGGAAGTCCTGGTTACCGCGTGCAAGCCCCGGAAGTGATGATTGATGCTATGTGATTCGTTCTCCACATTTCACTAGTTTCAATCCCACTTCTTCACCCCTGTGAGCATCACCCGATGCAATGAGTGCTAAGTGAACTATTCAAAAATCATGAGAAATTAGTCAGTTACGACTACCTCTCATGGAAATGGTCATACGTGAATGACTTACTTAACGCAGTTGAATCCCAAAAATGATATCTAATATAATGCATTGCGTAATCCCCCATACTTAAAAAAAAAAGGGGGTAAATAATTAAAGTTTAGGGGGATAATGATATCAAAGTAATATAATGCCCCTTCCTTGGTTTTTCTTTTGATTTTTCTCTCTGACCTTACGACAACATTAGCATATGTCCTTCTATTCTCAATCTACCTACCCTTGATCTATAACCTAACATTTTTGTTCTTTTCCATTTGCAGGGTGCACTTAGACTTGCAGACCCTTTCCTCTTTTCTTTTTTTCATCTCTTTTTTCTTTCAAAACCTAACCTACTCTATCACTTATTTCTCCTCTTGGTCCAGATTAAACACTTGAACCAATTTTATTTTCTACCTAGCTACCGATTTGCCAAGATTAAGCTGTTTGGCAAATCTTTATTTTCTAACCTATCAACATAAATTGAAATTTGTTCAAGCATGCTTAGACTCTATGATTTGAACAACTTTTTGGGGTTTTTCTTTTCTTTTTCTTTTTCTTCTTTTTTATATAACCTCTTTTCATTTCTTTTCTCTTTTTTTCTCTTTTTTTTTTTTTCTTTAATGAAATCAATTGAAAATTTACATCTTATGAACAATTTGAAACCTGCAAACTGTGAAATTCTCATTCACCTTGAGATCTTATAATATATAGGACCCTAACAGATGATTCAGTGATCAATTTTGTCTCTCAATGTGTGAAAATCCCAGAACACTGTGGAGAACTCAAATGGGAGCTCAAGAAAAAAGAGACGATAATGGTGACGATGATAATGATCATGGTGAATAATGAATAGGAAACCCTCCTATTTATAAAAAAGTATTGAGTTAATCTCGAAAATAAAATAATATTGTCCAAATTGAGATTTAACTACTAGGAATACTTTATTATATTTTTTGGAGAGGGAAAGGATATTTAAAATTGTCAAATATATTTGTTTAGAAATAACTAACAAATAAAAAGATTTATTAATTATTTCGTGAGGATTAAGAATGGCGTGAAATTAAAATAATTATTAAACAGTGATTTAACAATTATTTCCATAATGGAAATAAGGAATAATAACTAAATAGTGATTTAATTAGCTATTCCTAGGAGATTTAGTCAAATGTGACAAGAAATAATTATGAAACAATGATTTAATAATTATTCCTAGAGAAAATTAAATAAATATAGATTTATTCAATTATTCTCATGGGGTGTTAATTTTAGTCAGATTTTTTTTTATAATAAAAATGGTTTACTAAATTATTTTATGTGGTGAAAGTGATTTTACTATGGTAAAAGTAATCATACATGGTGTATTTCGATCCACTTATGTAGAAACGGCTAGGTGATCATCTTTTGGTGATAACAATGCATGTAATCTTGTAGGATGTACAAATAGTTTTAGTTAAAATTCCTTAAATGAATCAGATCATGTAGTTATAAAGTCCCATATAAGGTTTCCATTCAAGGAAAACCTTAATTCCCCCATCCCAATAAGGCATATCTCACTTGTTCAATCAAAAAGGATTCTTAATAGTTACACTCATTAAATAGGTTATACAAGCCAAATTAGGTCTTTCAAGAAATTATAACATTTTTTTTTAATTTATTAGTGGACTCTTTAACACTTTCAGTTCAAATGTTCTATGAAGACTCCTTCCACTGAGTCTTCACTATAAAATCTGAGCCTTTGCCTAGGATTTTGGGTTCACTTTATCAATTAAACCCTATGCTCATATGTGATAGCTTTAAGGAATCATTTTCATAAATGGATCTAACAAAACTCCCACGCAAATTAATCTATTATGCATCAATTAATATACTCAAAAACCATCACAAGAACACATAATTCCACAAAATTCATAACAACATATATGCATGAAAATACATACAAAATTAAGCGTAATTAAATTAAATATAGCATAATAGATTTACAACAGAATTTATACACATAATTGGAACACTTATCCTCGTAAAATTCCACCAACTAGATGTTGAATTCGATGTTTCACACAAGCATAGACAAAATTTCTCTGGAAATTTCAGTAGTGGGTCACCCCAAAATTAGGGAGTTAACTCCACAAAAGAAAATTATCTCTTCAAGCAAACTATGGACACATAGTCCATATGATTTAGGTACATATACTCACATTGGTATACTAGTCCAACCAATTCTTCCTCCAAGCTTTAGCCTTACCAAAGACAACGAGGAGAATTGGCTATAAAAGTTTCTATGTATCCCAACCAATTTCCCTTCCAAGTTCTAGTCTCACAAAAGATGAGCAAGGGGAATTTTCCGAACCTAATCCCCTCCTAAAACTAGTCTAACTTGAGAAAAGCAAGGAGAATTGATCATTTATTTCCACCATGGAATTCATAACAAATTACCAAGTCATAATGTTTGATGACTGACTTAGGTTATAGAGTTAATGCTTGAAACACATCATATGGCTAACGAATGTTTGTGTTTGCAACTCAACTAGTCTAGGCATGTTCCGCCAATGAATCAACAACAAAAATTAGAGCAGATCAATAGGGTACACTAGGAAATGGGTTGCCTTTTCATATTGCACAAGGAACCAACAACCCAATAGGGTAAAACCACCTATCCAAGAAATGGTGTGTGAAAACAGTACTAGGGTATTCCCATCATATTGGGAAGCTTGGATTATATGTTCATGTGATATCTTTTCGAAGTATCACATGAGGAAATCACTCATGCTTACTTTTGAATTTAGGATATGATATCCCTTCATGACTTTGGGTTTCATGCATAAAGTGACTTTATGATTGTTTTCCTATTTACTAGTCTTAGGAACCATTTCATGTTTCCACCCTCTTGCCTTTCCTTCTTATGGCATTCTAGCCCCCCACATCCTTTACATCAGGTGGTCTACAACCACGTTGTATTTTATTATCTTATATGTGATTACATATCACAACATTAGGTTAAATACCCTTAAAACAAATAAAACTAAGCACCGATGCCCCAAAATAAACAAATAAATAAATATACATGGGCATACAAGCCCAAGAAAACCTAACTCACTAACCTAATAATAAGATATACAAATATATAGAATGGGTCTTCTTGGAGATGCTACAAATTTTAAAAGGTTTTGTTATTGAAAGAAAAGAAAAAATAAATCCCATTCAACATTCATTGTTATGACACTTTTATTTTTTATTTACATAAACATGTATATTCTACTACAAACATAAATATATTCATCACACTTTATTTATATGCTTGTAAATGGATTCATGGAACATGAATATGTGGAACAAAACCAAACTAATCAATGAGACGTTCCAAATAACCTTGGTACAATATCTCCTACAATTGATGAATAAATGAGACATGCAAGTGACTCAAACAAGATAAATTTAATAGTTCAAATTAAATGTTACAAATTGTATATCTTGGACTCTTTATCTCTAAAAATAAGGCATTTTGTTTAATGTGGACATATTATATTAATTGGTATGATGATTAGTTACCAATCATTTACTAACATTTGATTATAATTGACCTTCATGTTGTCCCGTTTTTTATACAAAGGATCCCTTATTCATATATAATAAAATGAGTTTCATATTATGTTCTGATCTCTTGTACTATAAATATTACATTGTTAGTTAGATAATGGATGATTTACACTATTATAGTGAAATATAATGAAGAGAGGTGTAATCCACTAGTATATCTATTTAAATGATACAATACATTAACATAATGCACATGCGTGCGCACACACACACACACACACACACACACACACACACACACACACACACTAAGTTTCATTTACATACATACAATGTGAAAAAAAGCATTGAAACATATCAATACATTATATTCATTTGAACTAAAAGGTGTGTTTAATACCTATTTATTCAAATGTACATTTAAATGATTATTACATACCATTAATTATGTAATATCTATCTATCTATCTATCTATATTATATATATATATTATATATATATTATAATATATATAATATATATATATATATATATAATATATATATATATATATATAATTATATATATATATTATATATATATATATAATATATATATCCCAATCTTAAAACACTAAAACCTCCACTAAGTTGTCTTTTACTTGTAGTGGCTTCTAATTTATTGAGGGGGTGAATGCTAAAATATGATGTGCAAATGCTTCTCCCTATGTCACTCTTGAGGTAGCTCTCAAGCTAAAGAATGGTACCCTAGTCATTTCCCCAAGATTTTCACTCTAAAGATCTAGGATGTTTTGTTGGGGAGGTCAAGTGAGTCATCATTGTAGCCTCCAAAACTACAGAAAAAAAAATATATAGATGGTCATGTGTATAATGTTATAGGGATACTAAGCCCTATAGGGGAAGCTCAATTAGCGATGGTCGTGAAAATGAAGTGTTATGTGGAGATTTGATGTTCAAATCCCCCCAATTCACTTGTTCTTGTGAGAGGGGCATAACTAGGCACCTAAAGGTTATAGTAGTGGAAGTTGGAATCAACCCCATGTTACACAAGTACAATACCAACCTAGTTGTTGATCCTCTAGATACAAAAACATGTTATAGGGAGACTAGAGATAAAGAATAAACCCTACTAGGCAACAAACTCATTTGGCTCACCTCAAACGGGAATCTTAATGACAACTCCATCCTTATAAGATAGAATGATAAATGAATGATTATGAGATTAGAAGGAGGTTGAACATTACTCTACTACATCATGCATTCATCAAATACAATAATTAAATGAGCGAGGGAAGCATAGATCTATTGGTTCATTTAACACCATTTGAGATAGAAAATACGAAGACGGAAAATAAGGATGTGTTGCATAAGTTCCATTAATGTCGCTAGTAACAAAATAGCTTAGTCCTAATTAAAAAAATAATCATACAAATTTGTTATAGTAATAAATCTAGGTTTGGGATTGTAAAATTGTGGTCCTCGAGAGGCTATTATTTTAATAGAACTAGGGTACCAAGGGTAGGGACTATAAATTCTCAATACTAGTATTGATTGAATCTCTTTCCAAAATTTTCTACTTAGATAATGTTTAGAGAGAGGGAAGGAGAATGAGATAAGAAAAAAAGGATGGGGTGAATGTTGTAGTTCCTTGTGAAAAATCCGCTACTCAAAATTTTAATATTAATGGTGAAAAGTTATTTATGATTGATGTTCATTGTATTACTATGGATTCCTTTTATAGTCTCTTATTTCACAAAATAACATAGAGGATGAATCTTGAATTTTCAAAGGAGTAGGTAGGCTACTTTACCATTTCTTGAATTTGTACTAACTAGTTCAAAGAAGCCATATTGGGAGTCATAAAATGAATATGATGCAAAATACTTCTTTTCCTACTGTGTTTGTACCCTTCTTGAGCCATAATATGGTGATCCCAACCATCTTTACGGTTGGTGAGAGTCGTAGCTAATTGGTTATCAATGTTACATTTACCCTAATTGACCCATAGTAGCTACACCTAGACATTTTTCATTTCCTTTATGTTCAGTTTACTTTATAGGATAATTAAAATCTTGGATTTAAGACATCTGTGGTATATATTTTTAGACATAGTTACCGGAGAATCCATAGTAAAAACCATTTTTCGTCAACGTTTCAAATCCCAACTGGGATCCATCATCAAGACTTTCTTGAATGCTCCTGATGATGGATCCCAGTTGGTATTTGAAATGTTGATGAAAATTCTCTGGTAACTATGTTTAAAATTAAAATCTTCCTAAAATCCCTCAGGGATCCCTTTATGAAATTTAAAATTGGGACATGTAGAAAGTTGTGATTAGCTATGGAGATTTTATGATAAGAATCTTCGGTTGAAAATTTGGAGGGGTGCATGTCATAGAAATTAATTAGCCGTGGAAAAAATTCCCAAGTGGAAAATCCTCCATTAATTGAATGATGGAAATTGATCTTAGCTAGTTGGTGAAATCTAATACATTTATGGGTCCCCAAGACCTTCCCCTTTAATTTACTCATATCCCTTATGAATCTTTATGAGTTATTGATATTTAAATTTTTGGGATGATCTACGCCATTAAGTTAATTGGTGAGGGATACCTTAGCTATTGATATGTCTTAGTGGTAGTAATTTCAATCATTCATGATCCTTCTATTTTGTGGGCCCCTTTCTCATTGACCTTGCATGAAATCTCATGAGTCATTAATCTGATCAAGTAAGATAAGGTTGCGTTTTGAATTTCCTTCCATGGGGAAAAATATATACATTTATCTTCAATTGTGGGCAAAATCCTAGCCATTTATAATGTCCCGTAGCTTTTCATTTCCATTTACTCATATCCCCCATGAATGAATTTGGACTATTCATCTCATCACGAAAGAGAAATCCTAGTCATTCACAGTTCCCTTTATGTTTTGGATCCTCAGTGGACTTAACCACCATGGAAAATTTTGATACATAAATCTTGATCTACGAGTTGAATTACGAAAACACTTCTCTATTTCGAAACCCCATAATCACATTCCTTCTTGAACTCATTTGAACCATGAATCTTTTCTTGTAGGGATAATCCCAATTGTGTGCAATTATAGATGGACATTTTCACCATTGAATATATGAAACAATGCTATGAAACTATATGAGTCATTGATTGGTTCTTTGTGGGGAAATGCGGATCATTCATGGTGATTTAAGGTTTTTTTCCTCCTCTTGGCACTAACCATTTTCAATACAATATGGATCATAGATCTTTCCATAAGGATAATTTGGGTTTTCATTCTACTTTAGCACTTAGGGCCCATTGATATTTTATCCATATATTTGCTTGGGTATCATGGAGGATCTATGAATTGAATTCCGCCCATGCTATAACTATTAGGATTTTAACCATATCCCATATTTGCATGAAAAAAGGTTTTTAGAAGGGGTTTCTGTTAGGATTTATGAAGATCCTCTTACATCATGGTTATAATTACAATGAAAATCAATAAAATCTCCATTTTTATGGTGAAAAATATGTACTTAGAGAGGGAACTCAAAGATAATAAAGACCTTACCAAGGGGGGATGTTGGTAATACAAAATTTTGGTAAGGGTTCTTCTCAAGTGAAAACATTCAACACCTTTTATGGTATTTCTTCTCCCAATGAGGTGCCAAGAACCAAACTCTAGGGTGAGAAGACTAATGCCTTAATTTGTTATGTCATGGTGTTAAAAGTGTGATATGGATCTAGAGATTCTATCCTTGGGAAATATCTATTCTTCTCAAACTCTAGTTATTAAATATGTCAGAAAACATAACGAAAATTCTAGAAATTACTAAGAAAGGATGAAAAAAATCTAGCCAGCTAGCATATCTATAAAAATGAGTCCAATAAATGACATGATGATGTCAATGTAGAAAATTACATTGTGAGACTCATGAATGAATAATTTTTTATAACAAGGTGGGGACATTAGATTTTGACATCTAAAAAGATGATGCCATACATCTCCAATGCCTATACAAATTCTTAAGAGGGATTACAAGGCTCAACACTTCTTGAAAGGAAACTCCATGTATTACTAGATGGGGTTAATGAATGTATCATGAGGAGCATGAGTATGAATAATAGGTGAATAATCATATTCTTTTTATGGTTTTTTCTATTATTCTGGAATGTTGGTAGATTCTTAATACTCTTTTTTAATGTTGGGTGATGTTGGGAATTTCAACATAGCTTCCAGTTCTTCATGAATGGATAGAGCTATTTCTTTGATGTTGATACATGATATATGTGAATGTTGTGTCCCTAAGACAATAAAAATATCTTTAAGTATTTCATGTTGGGGATATGGTTATACTTCATCCATGGTGCTATTGCTGGAAATATCTTTCATCATATGAGTAAAATGCTTTGTAATATCACAATGGTTCTCTCCATAAAATGAGTGTGAAGAATTGACCTTGTACCTTATTTGTGTGAGGGGAGTAGGATATTTAAGGATTATATCATATCTCTAGTTATTTCCAACTAAAATTCATTTCACAACATTATCTAGTTGAGAAGAATTCATAGCCAAAGAATTTTTGTTCTTCCATGTAGTAATTCTGTCATTGACAACAAGATGTGCTAGTGGAGAAGGTCATGAAACCTTTTTCAAATAATCTCTAATGGTAGCTTCATCAAAGTCAAAGTGTCGATCATAAAAATATGGTTATGAGTGATCAAATCCATGATATTAATCTATGGATTAGTGTCACATCTCTATATAACTCAAATAAAAAATATAACAAAACTTACCATAGAACTTTACCATATATATAATTCCACTTGCTTATTATACATATTAAGTCTGTTGTTTAATATTCATACACCAAAGGATTAATACACAATACTTTTCGCCTATGTTTCATTTAAGCTTCATAGATAACAAATCAACAGACTTCAGCCTGCATTTTTCATCTAGACTTATTGTTTGGGTTTAATTCTAATAAATAATTAACTATGTATCTCCTTCTTGTTAACAAAAAGTAAGCATTGTTCCTTTCTAGTAACACTTGTTTTTGTTCAGTTAATTCTTTCCTTCCTGTGTATGTCTCTGAGTCTGTACTTATGAATATTTGCATTTCTTGGATCTATGTTTTAACTAGAAACTACTCATTTGAAAGTTTACTGGATTATTTATTCTCCTTCTTTTCCAGATATTACTGTATAGTATTAAAATTCCAAGTTTCAATAACAGCATTTCTAGAACTATTTATTCTACTATACAAATTCATAACTAAAATAATTTCTCCAAGTTGATTTACTTACCTGAAGTCAGTCTTAAAAGAAAAATCAATTGTTGAAGTCACCTCTGTCATTTAAAAATTTCAATCCTCCCAACCATGAGACTTGCCTTAGGTCCAATTCTCCCCCCGAGATTTTCTCACAAGACCGATGTCTTCTTGCAAGGCTTCACATACAATGCCTCAGCTATCTGGTCATCACCAGGATTAGCCTCTTTTCCATTTGACCTCTCAGCATAGTCCAAAATATTCTCTCCCTTTCTCCTCTTTTACTCTTAGGTATTCCTGTCTACACTCTTGAGTCCTTTCTTTGGAGAATTCATAATTAGGGAGGTAGTTAGGGTTAGGCAACTGCCTATCCTAATTTTCTTGATATGAAAAGTTACAAGATTTATTAACACTCCAAAATAGTTTTCTTTATAATTATCAAATTGAAATACTCAAACAATAACCATAATATCTAGTTTTGTTTTACTACAGTAAAACAAAATAATCATAGTTTTTTCTGGGGACATCTCATCTCCCCCCCCAAAATCAAACATCGTCTCAAAAATTTCAATCCTCCCAACCATGAGACTTGCCTTAGGTCCAATTCTCCCCCCGAGATTTTCTCACAAGACCGATGTCTTCTTGCAAGGCTTCACATACAATGCCTCAGCTATCTGGTCATCACCAGGATTAGCCTCTTTTCCATTTGACCTCTCAGCATAGTCCAAAATATTCTCTCCCTTTCTCCTCTTTTACTCTTAGGTATTCCTGTCTACACTCTTGAGTCCTTTCTTTGGAGAATTCATAATTAGGGAGGTAGTTAGGGTTAGGCAACTGCCTATCCTAATTTTCTTGATATGAAAAGTTACAAGATTTATTAACACTCCAAAATAGTTTTCTTTATAATTATCAAATTGAAATACTCAAACAATAACCATAATATCTAGTTTTGTTTTTACTACAGTAAAACAAAATAATCATAGTTTTTCTGGGGACATCTCATCTCCCCCCCCAAAATCAAACATCGTCTCGATGTTTTTCTGCTGCAAACAGACCTAGAACAACTTCCTTCATGAGATGCTTATCCTCCCAAGCGGCCTCATCCAGCCTAAAGTTCTACCATTTCACTTTAACTTGGGTGATAACTCATTTCCACAACATTACTTCTCTCTGATTGAGTATAACTAGAGGTTCGACCAAGAATTTTCCTTCCATCTTGACCTACAAAAGCAGAAAATTTTAGTCAGTTTTTACTACAATTAATAATAATCTTGTTTGACTTGATTAGAGACTATCATTTTACCTGTATATATTGCCAACTGATTATATGTTTAGGATCATAAACATATCTTTTTAATACAGATACATGGAAAAAATTGTGCACCTGAATGTCGCTAGGCAAGGCGAGCTAGTATTCCACTGGACCTACCCATGCCAAAATCTGAAATGGGCCACAAAATCGGGGTGCTAACTTAGCACACCCACTACATTGTAAGGTACTCTTTTTGGCGTGTACCCTTATACACATGATCCCCTACTTGGAATTCCCTGAAATTCCTTTTTCGACCGGAAAAATGTTAGAAAATTATATATTACAGAGAAATGGAACACATAAAATATTGCAGAAAATATAAACACAGAAAACATATAAAAAAAGAGAGACATAGATATATGTGGTTCACCCAGTTTGGGCTACGTCCATAGAGAAATAGCCAATCCTTCTTTTTATATTATCCATCAAGCTGAAGAGATAAAACCTATAGGAGATCCACTATAACTCCTTATTCACTCTCAATCTCCTCTCTTTTCCTCACTCAGAATACAGATCTACCTAGACACACTACAGTTCCCTCATATATAGCGAGGGGTTTCTTTCTAGGGCAAAACACCCTAAATCAAACATAACTTCTATTGTCAAATATCCGCCTAATGAACAGCCCAGATTGACTACGAAATTACAATATTTTACAAGGCAATTTTACATCTATTCTTAGCTTCAGGGCCCCCCTGCAGTGAATATTTTACGAGCGGCGTTGCCGCCCCATTTCGAAATGGGGTCCAATGCAACGATACCTTTGAATACAGAAGATAATTAGGCTCCACACCCAATAATCTCCCACTTGGAGACTAATTATAGCAACTCCACCGATGCTTCATTTGCTAGATAATGACTCCACTTTGGACCTGGCTGTTTCTCATCTTCTTCATCATACTTGAAGACAAATTGAAACTGAGCAGATTCTTAGTTTCTCCCCGGTTACAACTTTTGTTAACATATCTACAAGATTCTAGCTAGTGTGTATCTTTTCCAGCTTCAACTATCCATCTTCCAATGTTGACCGTATGAAATGGTACTTGAGCTGTAATATGCTTAGTCTTGGAATGAAATGCAGAGTTCTTTGCAAGATGTATGGCACTTTGGCTATCACTGTATAACCTACCCAACTCCTACTTCTTACCCAATTCATCCAGAAATCTTTGCAACCAAATCATTTCTTTACTAGCCTATGTAGCAGCAACATACTCTGCTTCTGTTGTTGAGAGTGCAATAACACTTTGCAGTTTTGAAACCCAACTGACAATTGTTCCACCTACAATAAATACATATCTTGTAGTGCTCCTCCTGTTATGTCTGTCACCTGCCATATCTGCATTGACATATCCCTATAGAGCAATGTTTCAACGGCCAAAGCATAATTCTTGATTTGTGGTACCTCTAAAATACTTGAGAATCCACTTCACCGCCATCCAATGTTCTTTTCTGGATTTTTCATGTACCTGCTTACAACTCCCACCACATGTGCAATATCAGGCATTGTGCAGACCATTGCATACATTAAGTTTCTAACTACTGGTGCATATGGAACTTTAGACATATGAGACATTTCTTCCTAAGTCTTGGGACATGCCTCCTTACTTAATTTGAAATCGCTAGCCAAACGTATACCAACTGGTTTTGCATTCTGCATATTAAACCTTTTCAACACCTTTTCTATGTACTCACTTTGAGACAATGTTAATTTGCGATTCTTCCTGTCTCTAGTTATTCTCATACCAAGGATTTGTTTTGTAGCACCCAAATCCTTCATTGCAAATGAGTTTGCCAGTTTCCTTTTGAGCACATTTATTTCCTACATGTTAGAACCTGCAACAAGCATGTCATCTACATACAATAACAATGTAAAATAGCTGCCATCATTTTGCCTTTTGAGATAAACACAATGATGAGAGTGACACCTAGTATAACCTTGTTCAGACATAAACTTGTCAAATTTTAGATACCACTGCCTTGGAGCCTTTTTTAAGCCATACAAGCTCTTCTTCAACCTGCACACTAGTTTCTCCTTCCCTTTTACCTCATATCCTTGTGGCTTCTACATATATATCTCTTCCTCCAAATCCCCATGGAGAGCTGTCTTTACATCTAACTGCTCAAGATGCAAATCTTCAGTGGCTACTAGGCTTAGAATAGTTCTAATTGAATTCATTTTCACAACAAGAGAAAATATCTCATCAAAGTCTATATCATTTTTCTGTGAAAACCCTTTCACCACAAGTCTAGATTTATACCTTTTTCTACCTCCATCTTCTTCCTTCAACTCTTAAACCCATTTATTTTGCAATGTTATTTTGCCTGCAAGTAACATGACTAAGTCCCAAGTCTGGTTATGTGCTAAGGACTCAATCTCTTCTTTCATGGATTGCTCCCACTTCTTCTTGGTTTCTACCTGCACTGCTTCTTCATAAAATTTTGGTTCACCAAAATTAGTCAACAATACATAATATAATGAAGGAGAGTATTGTTCAGGGTGTCTACTTATCCTAGTAGACCTTCTAACACCACTTTCAGGTGTTTGAAGCGCTTGTTGCTATTGTGGTTGTTGTTTTGGCTGTTGATCATTATGATTTTCAGGCACCATCACTTTTCCTGTGATATCGTCAAGCACTGTATATTCTGTATTTTCTTTTTCCTGTTTCTTTTCCTGCAGCTGATCCTTATACAAAATATTTTCATTGAATATTACATCTCTGCTCCTAATGATTTTGTGATTTTCATAATCATATAAGCGATAACCAAAATCATTAACACCATATCCAATAAAGGTACATTTCTTTGATTTTG
>APFE031001796.1:182846-219989 GCA_000404065.3 Pinus taeda | reverse complement strand
ATATCCTAGGCTCTTTCCTCTTTTCATTTTTCTTCCCCTAGTCTCTGCAATCAAAGCATTACCTGATGTTTGACCGGAGCTTTTCCGTCGCATTTCCTCGCTAAGGATTGCACCGAAAACATCATCAAACTTTAAAGTACTAGATCCAGATACAGAGTTACTAATGGCCATAACTAAACCATTCCAACTTTCTAGCAATGAGCACAAAAATAACAAATCCCTAACTTCATCATCAAAAGTTACCCCTACAAAACTTAACTAACTTGTAACTGTATTAAAATCACTTAAATGATTAACAACGAATCCACCCTCTGACATCTTCATATTAAATAAATACTTCATAATAAATACCTTATTTGAGGCTGAGGGTTTTTCATATAGTTTGGCCAATGTCGACATTAGACCCTCTATTATCATTTCCTTTGAAGTATTAAACACTATTGACGCCACTAGGCACAACCGTATTGTTCCAAGTGCCTTTCTGTCGAGAATATTCCATTTTGTGTCTGTCATACTCATCAGCTTCTTTGTCATTCCACTCAATGGTAGGTACAGATCTCTCTGATATAGATAATATTCCATCTGCATCTTCCAAAGTTGGTAGTTTTGGCCATTGAATTTTTCGACCCTAAACCTACCATCTTCCGCCATTGCTCCCACTCAAACCAAGAACCCTTCTCTCCTATGAGTTTATCAACCAAATAGACCTTCAACTCTGATACCAGTTGTTAGAAAATTATATATTATAGAGAAATGGAACACATAAAATATTGTAGAGAATATAAACACAGAAAATGAATAAAACAAAAGAGACACAGATATATGTGGTTCACCCAGTTTGTGCTATGTCCACAGAGAAACAACCAATCCTTCCTTTTATATTATCTAGCAAATTGAAGAGATACAACCTACAGCAAATTCGCTGTAACTCCCTCTTCGCTCTCAATCTCCTCTCTTTTCCTCACTCAGAATACAGATCTACCTAGATGCAATAAAATTCCCTCATATATAGCAAGGGGTTGCCTTCTAGGGAAAAAACCCTAAATTAAACATAACTTCTACCGTCAAATCTCTGCCTAATGAATGCCTAGATTGACTATGAAATTACAACATTTTATAAGGCAATTTTACATCTATTCTTAGTTTCGGGGATGCTACCCTCGAAACCCCCCCCTAGGGGGGGCTCCCAAAAGGTCACAGTTTCCCTCCCCCGTGGACCCCCCCTGTAGCGAATATTTTACAGGAGGCGTTTCCGCCCCATTTTGAACTAGGGTCCAATGCGACGATACCTTTGAATACAGAAGATAATCAAGCTCCACACCCAACAAAAAATTCTTTTGTTGATCTTGAGCAGCCCTTAGATTGGAACGAACCTTCTTAACCATTTCTTCCATTTCCTCTAACATTTCGGGTCCCAACATCAACTTATCCTTTGGTCCTCCCCAGTTGAAAGGTGTGTGGCAATTGTTTCCATACAAACTTCAAATGGGCTCATCTATAGTGATGTATGATAGTCATTGTTGTAAGAAAATTCAACCAGATGTAGGTAATCTTCCCATTTTGAGGGTTGCTGCATCACATAAGTCCGCAACATTTCTTCCACCATCTAATTTACCCGCTCCATCTACCCGTCCGTCTAAGGGTGGTAGGTGGTGCTGAAATTTAACTGCGTACCTAACCCTTCAAATAGAGCTTTCTAGAAGGCTGATGTAAACTTTACATCACGATCAGAAATTATAATTTTTGGTAGTCCATGTAATCTGAAAATACTTTTCATGAATATGTTGGCAATTTGTACTGCCTTGTAGGTGGATTGTACTAGTATGAAATGAAGCATATTTTCTTAATTTGTCCACTACCACCATTATCGAGTCCTTTTGCTTTTTAGCCCTGGGTAGTCCCGTGATGAAGTCAAGCGAGATGGTTTCCCATTTCCATTCTGGGATTGGTAGTGGATGCAGTAATCCAGCAGGATGTTGGTGCTCTATTTTTACTTGTTGACATTCCAGACATCCATTCAACCATTTTTCTACATTCTTTTTCATACCCAGCCAGTAGTACTCTTTTCAAAGTGCAGTAATTAATTTTTGGTATCCTGGGTGTCCTGCATAGGGACTCTTATGATATTCATCCAAAATTAAATCTTTAATGTTGTTTTGGTTAGGCACATACATTCTTTTCTTATAAATCAGCATACCTACAGGACTTATTTCATATCCTAGCTGGTGCTGATGGTTGTTTGTAATTTGAGCTTATTGTCCCTAAAATTGGTATTCTGGGTTCCGCTCATCTGCTTCTTTAATCAGCTCATTGAAGGTGGTCTGCACCTCACTGTAAGAAATTCCATAAAGACAATGTACCTTTCAACTTAAGGCATCTGCGACCAGGTTCTCCTTTCCTTTCAAGTGCTTGATTTCAAAATCAAATCCACTTAAAAAGTCTACCCATCTGGCTTGCTTGGAATTCAAAGTGGGCTGCTTAAAATAATTAGTCAAGCTGTGATGGTCAGTCATTAAAAGAAATTTCTTACCCATCAAATTGCCGCCACATTTTTAGTGCATGAATAACAGTTGTTAATTCTAAGTCATAGGCTGAGTATTTTTTTCATGTTCCTTCATATTTCTAGATTCATAGGTGATTAATCTACCTTCTTACATTAAAACACCACCAACCCCTTCCTTGCTAGCGTCCATACACACCACATAGTCCTTATTTGGGTCTGCAATGCTTAAGATTGGTGCGGTGGTAAGTAAATGCTTAAGCTCATCAAAGCTCTTTTGGCATTCGATTGTCCATTTAAGGTTTTTCCCTTTTTCTGTAGGGAGGTAATGGGATAGGCCACTCTAGAGAATCCTTCAACAAATCATCTGTAGTACCTTGCCAATCCTGCATTTCCAGCACACTATCCCCGATCTGGACTTGGATCAGGCTTTTCTTGACTTACTACAATATCCTAGGCTCTTTCCTCTTTTCATTTTTCTTCCCCTAGTCTCTGCAATCAAAGCATTACCTGATGTCTGACCGGAGCTTTTCCGTCGCATTTCCTCACTAAGGATTGTAGCGAAAACATCATCAAACTTTAAAGTACTAGATCCAGAGACAGAGTTACTAATGGACATAACTAAACCATTCCAACTTTCTAGAAATGAGCACAAAAATAACAAATCCCTAACTTCATCATCAAAAGTTACCCCTACGAAACTTAAATAACTTATAACTGTATTAAAATCACTTAAATGATTACAACGAATCCACCCTCTGACATCGTCATATTAAATAAATACTTCATAAGAAATACCTTATTTGAGGCTGAGGGTTTTTCATATAGTTTGGCCAATGTCGACATTAGACCCTCTATTATCATTTCCTTTGAAGTATTAAACACTATTGACGCCACTAGGCACAACCGTATTGTTCCAAGTGCCTTTCTGTCGAGAATATTCCATTTTGTGTCTGTCATACTCATCAGCTTCTTTGTCATTCCACTCAATGGTAGGTACAGATCTCTCTGATATAGATAATATTCCATCTGCATCTTCCAAAGTTGGTAGTTTTGGCCATTGAATTTTTCGACCCTAAACCTACCATCTTCCACCATTGCTCCCACTCAAACCAAGAACCCTTCTCTCCTATGAGTTTATCAACCAAATAGACCTTCAGCTCTGATACCAGATGTTAGAAAATTATATATTATAGAGAAATGGAACACATAAAATATTGTAGAGAATATAAACACAGAAAATGAATAAAACAAAAGAGACAAAGATATCCGTGGTTCACCCAGTTTGTGCTACGTCCACAGAGAAACAACCAATCCCTCCTTTTATATTATCTAGCAAATTGAAGAGATACAACCTACAGCAAATTCGCTGTAACTCCCTCTTCTCTCTCAATCTCCTCTCTTTTCCTCACTCAGAATACAGATCTACCTAGATGCAATAAAATTCCCTCATATATAGCAAGGGGTTTCCTTCTAGGGAAAAAACCCTAAATTAAACATAACTTCTATCGTCAAATCTCTGCCTAATGAATGCCTAGATTGACTATGAAATTACAACATTTTATAAGGAAATTTTACATCTATTCTTAGTTTCGGGTGTGCTACCCTCGAAACCCCCCGCTAGGGGGGGGCTCCCAAAAGGTCACAGTTGCCCTCCCCCGTGGACCCCCCCTGTAGCGAATATTTTACAGGAGGCGTTGCCGCCCCATTTCGAACTAGGGTCCAATGCGATGATACCTTTGAATACAGAAGATAATAAAGCTCCACACCCAACAAAAAATTCTTTTGTCGATCTTGAGCAACCCTTAGATTGGAACGAACCTTCTTAACCATTTCTTCCATTTCCTCTAACATTTCGGGTCTCGACATCAACTTATCCTTTGGTCCTGCCCAATTGAAAGGTGTGTGGCACTTGTTTCCATACAAAACTTCAAATGGGCTCATCTGTAGTGATGTATGATAGTTGTTGTTGTAAGAAAATTCAACCAGATGTAGGTAATCTTCCCATTTGGAGGGTTGTTGCATCACATAAGTTCGCAACATTTCTTCCACCATCTAATTTACCCGCTCCATTTTCCCGTCCGTCTAAGGGTGGTAGGCGATGCTGAAATTTAACTGCGTACCTAACCCTTCAAATAGAGATTTCCAGAAGGCTGATGTAAAATTTACATCATGATCAGAAATTATAATTTTTGGTAGTCCATGTAATCTGAAAATACTTTTCATGAATATGTTGGCAATTTGTACTGCCTTGTAGGTGGATTGTACTAGTATGAAATGAAGCATATTTTCTTAATTTGTCCACTACCACCATTATCGATTCCTTTTGCTTTTTACCCCTGGGTAGTCCCGTGATGAAGTCAAGCGAGATGGTTTCCCATTTCCATTCTGGGATTGGTAGTGGATGCAGTAATCCAGCAGGATGTTGGTGCTCTATTTTTACTTGTTGACATTCCAGACATCCATTCAACCATTTTGCTACATTCTTTTTCATACCCAGCCAGTAGTACTCTTTTCAAAGTGCAGTAATTAATTTTTGGTATCCTGGGTGTCCTGCATAGGGACTCTTATGATATTCATCCAAAATTAAATCTTTAATGTTGTTTTGGTTAGGCACATACATTCTTTTCTTATAAATCAGCATACCTACAGGACTTATTTCATATCCTAGCTGGTGCTGATGGTTGTTTGTAATTTGAGCTTATTGTCCCTAAAACTGGTATTCTGGATTCCGCTCATCTGCTTCTTTAATCAGCTCATTGAAGGCGGTCTGCACCTCACCGTAAGAAATTCCATAAAGACAATGTACCTTTCAACTTAAGGCATTTGTGACCAGGTTCTCCTTTCCTTTCAAGTGCTTGATTTCAAAATCAAATCCACTGAAAAAGTCTACCCATCTGGCTTGCTTGGAATTCAAAGTGGGCTGCTTAAAATAATTAGTCAAGCTGTGATGGTCAGTCATTAAAAGAAATTTCTTACCCATCAAATTGCCGCCACATTTTTAGTGCATGAATAACAATTGTTAATTCTAAGTCATAGGCTGAGTATTTTTTTTCATGTTCCTTCATATTTCTATATTCATAGGTGATTAATCTACCTTCTTGCATTAAAACACCACCAACCCCTTCCTTGCTAGCATCCATACACACCACATAGTCCTTATTTGGGTCTGCAATGCTTAAGATTGGTGTGGTGGTAAGTAAATGCTTAAGCTGATCAAAGCTCTTTTGGCATTCGATTGTCCATTTAAGGTTTTTCCCCTTTTCTGTAGGGAGGTAATGGGATAGGCCACTCTAGAGAATCCTTCAACAAATCATGTGTAGTACCTTGCCAATCCCATAAAAGATCTTATATCTGCTACATCCTTTGGTATTGGCCATTCCATTATGGTCTTTATCTTTTCTAGGTCCACAATGATTCCTTATTTCTTAATGATGTGGCCTAAATACTGAATATGCTCTTTAAAGAAATCACACTTGCTAAATTTGTATACAATTGATGCTCCCTGAGAATCTGCAACAGTATTCTAAGATGCTCTTTATGTTCTTCTATACTTCGGGAATAAATCAATATATCATCAATAAGAAATTAATACAAATTTATCTAAATACTGATGGAATATACTATTCATTAGACACATAAAGGTTGCGGGGGCATTGGTCATCCAAAATGGGTAACACCACGAACTCATAATATACATAACGAGTCCTAAAGGTTGTTTTAGCTATGTCCTCTTCCTTGATTCTGATCTGATGGTGTCCCGAACATAAATCAATCTTTGAAAACATTGTCTCACCCGTCACCTAATCAAATAGCTTGTCTCTACGAGCTAAAGGGTACTTGCTCTTAATGGTTAGCTTATTTAGCTGATAGTCATCCATACACATACAGAGGGTTCCATCCTTCTTTTTGACAAATAGTACGGGGGATCCCCAAGGTGATACGCTTGGGCAGATATAATTTTTATCCAATAGCCCCTGTAATTGCATTTTTAATTCCGACAGCTCTAGTATACTCATACGATAAGGAGCTCTGGACATCGGGACTGCTCCTGGTACCAGTTCAATGGTAAAGTCTATATCTCTTTTTTGATGTAGTCCTGGAATTTCTTCAAGAAATACGTCTGGAAAATTAGGTATCACATGTATACTTTCCAAGGAAACAAACTTGGCTTTTGAGTTTGCATAACCCACATGATTCACGTAAATCTAGCATCCTTCTCTGATGCACTTTGCTAATTGAAAGGCGGTTATTGGTCGTAACATTAGTGGCCTCAAAATGCCTTGAATTTCCTATTTGTTTCCCTGCTCATCCATGTAGCAAATAACTTTTGTTTTACAATTTATAAGGGACCAATGCTTTTCCATCCAATCCATGCCTATTAGAACATCATACAACCCTAGGGGTAACACATTTAGATCTACCACCAAAGGCTAACCTGTTATTTCTAATGGATAGCTTTTGACTTTGGCCAACACATGTCTTTTGTCCCTGTTGCTAGTTGTACTAACATGGGATTTTTGAACTTGACAACTTATAAACCACACTGATCAAATATTTTATGACTAACATAACTTAACATAGCTCTTGGGTCAATTAAAATATATATAGTGTGATCAAAGATTTTCCCTTCGAATTCCACCATAGTTAGCTGTTATTCTACTGGACGGTCTTCAAGGGTGGCATTGACTTTTAGAATACTCGTAGCTACTTCTCCTACTGTGGATGCCTCTTGAATCTGTGAAATTTGTTTAGTGCCCTTGTGGTTGGGACAGTTCTTAATGTAATGTGGCCCTCCACATCCCCAATATTGTACTAGGGGTCTTGTTGTTACTTCAACCTCAGTTCTTCCTGCTCATTGGATTTGGGATCATTAGGAAGTCTAAATCTAGATTGATTCCTATTCAGATTTCTATTTGTTTGTCCTCTGGGAGATCCTCTATTGATGTTGCTCTTGTTCCCTTTGTTGCCAATAGAAAACTTAATGCCCTTTTTCAAAATCCATTTTTTTCCCATCACTTCTCCTTTCTGCTTGCTTTGCTAATAACATATCAGAGATTTTTGTATGACCTCATCCATTGTTTTTGGGTTATCGAACTTGACACACTCTTTCATGAACAATGATAAACTACTGATAAATCGTTGCACCTTTTCCTTCTCTTCTCATATGTAGGGAACATACCAAAGTAAGGAGGTAAATTTTGTAATGAACTCATCCATTGTTAGCTATCCCAGTTGAAGGTCATGAAACTATTTTTCTTTTTCATCGTAGAACCGTTTAGTTAAATATCTTTCTTTAAAATATCTTTGAAACTTTTCCCATGTTATGTTTTGTTCATTCACCCCTCGCACAGTCTTTACCTCTTCCCACCATAGGGTGGCTTTCCCTTGCAGTTGGAAAATGGCCAAGCAAGTATTTAAATTGTGGTCATATTCATATAGCTGAAAGTACTTATTCATATTAATAAGCCAGGCTTCAGCGGCCTCTTCTTTTTCACCGTCAAAGAGGGGCAGTTTTATTTTCCAGAATTATCCTTGCAGTTTTTTCCTTTGCCTCTTTTTCATTTTATGCTCTGAGGAATTATCAGAATTTTTCTCTTGATTTTCTTCCCCTCCTTTTGTTTCCACATACTTTGTATGATATTCTTGCTCTCTTGACATCTACCTGTGTTTTGGGCTGGGAATCAGTTGACGCTAATTTTTCTTATCTCACAAACTTTTCATAATCTTCTCCTATTCTAGCATTAACCTTTCATTGTCAGCCCGTAATTGGTCCATCTCGCTCTTTAATTATTACATAGTTTCCAGTATTGTAGGATTGGTGCTAAATGGTTCTTCTCCCAATTGTGTCCATACTTTAGGGTTGGTCTCAAGAAATGTTGCAGGTCCTAATCTTGTCATGGTTATATGGGGTGCGTTATCCATCCTTCTCATGTTAGCTACTCCTGCTTCTTTTGCTGAATAATCACAACACTATTAGTCATTAGTGTTCTAGAGGCCTCAATTTGGTAACCTTGGCTCTGATACCACTTATCACATCTCTATATAACTCAAATAATTTTTTTTTAACAAAAATTACCATAGATTTACCATATATATAATTCCACTTACCTATTATACATATTAAGTCTGTCGTTTAATATTAATACACCATACAATTAATACACAATACTTTTCACATATGTTTCATTTAAGTTTCATAGATAACAAATCAACAGGCTTCATCCCAAGTTTTTCATCTATTTATTGTATGGGTTTAATTCTGATAAAGAATTAACTATGTATCTCCATCTTGTTAACAAAAAGTAAGCATTGTTCCTTTCTGATAACACTAGTTTTTGTTCAGTTAATTATTTCCTTCCTGAGTATGTATCTGAGCCTGTACTTATGAATATTTTCATTTCTTGGATCTATGTTTTAACTAGAAACTACTCATTTGACAGTTTACTGGATTGTTTATTCTCCTTCTTTTCCAGATATTACTGTACAATGTTAAAATTCCAAGTTTCAATAATAACATTTCCAGAACTACTTATTCTACTATACAAACTCATAACTAAAAGAATTTCTCCAAGTTGATTTACTTACCTGAAATTATTCTTAAAAGAAAAATCAATTGTTGAAGTCACCTTTGCAATTTAACAAATTTTAATCCTCCTAACCATGAGACTTGCCTTCAGGTCCAAGTCTCCCCCCTAGCTTTGCTAACAAGACCAATGTCTTCTTGCAAGGCTTCACATACAATGCCTCAACTATCTGGTCGCCACCATACTTAGCCTCTTTTCCATCTGACCTCTCAACACGGTCCAAAATATTCTCTCCCTTTCTCCTATTTTACTCTCAAGTATACCTATCTACCCTCTTGAGTCCTTTCTTTGGATAATTCATAATCAGGGAGGTAGTTAGCGTTAGACAACTGCCTATCCTAATTTTCTTGATATGAAAAGTTACAAGATTTGTTAACACTCCTAAATAGTTTTCTTTATAATTATCAAATTTAAATATTTAATTCAAACAATAACCATAATATCCAGTTTTGTTTTTAATGCGGTAAAATAAAATAATTACAATTTTATGGGGACATCACAATTAATCTTCTTCGCCACTAGCGACATCAAAATTAAAATAATGTTAAGGGCATCTTTCATTGTGACTAGCATCTTCATAGTAATAAAACATTGAAGAAACAACCTACATTCTTTTACAATCACGTATCTCTTCATTTATTTGATGAGTAGCCTCTATTAGCATTCTTATCTTCTACACATTTTCAAACTCTTGGATTTTAGCTCTCATTAGATGAATTTTCTCAATGCTATCTTTCATCTATCTTTCTTTTCTTGAGAAACAAATATAGGAAAGTGTCACATGATATTCCATCCTCAGAATTAAACCAATTAATGTGGAGTTTCCAAGTGAGTGATTTTTCCTTGTGAGCCACTATTTTATTACTAAAAGTGGTGGATACTTTAATATTAATGGGAATAACACTTCATTTCCCAATGAAGTCAACAATGATTTTCTCACAAGTTAAAAGTTCTTCAATAATACATGTTGTTGAATATCATATTTCTCTAGATTTAAAACTTAAATAATGGATTCACAATGGATCTGCCAATAGGTTTTTCATTGGATTCCAATAAGATTTATCTCCTTCGTAATGAATATTGTCCTCACGCTGTCCCTCAAGTTTTTACCCACATTCTCTCATTCACAAAGGGGATGAATCTTGGGGCATGATGTGCAAGTTCATCTCTTTGCATCAATCTAAGCCTTTGAACCAGATTTTGGGGTAGAGGTGAGGTACCCTCATCACTTCCTCACTAGAGATGCATCCAATTTTATTCATGAGGTTTGATGATACCTCCTAGTAGCCTCCATAACTATGGAAAACAAAATAGATGGTGGTGTGCAGAATATTGGATGGGAACTAGGGATAAAAAATAAACACTACAAAGCATAGGATCAATTAATTCAGGTAAAAGTGGAAACTAAATCATATGTCCATCCTTATAAGATAGGACAAAGGAATGAATATGAGCTCATGGGGATTTCAGTACTACTTTCTTTTACACACAATCATTCAATTAAAAAACCAAAAGGGAAAGGAAAGCACAAATCCATTAGTTTTTTCAAGACCATGTGAGATAGAAAATGTAGAGAGAGAGTAAAAAAAGATAACTTGGATGAGTTTCATTAGTCGAAATGCACCTTGATCCTTATTACAAAAACAAATCTACTAGCTCATTTAATACAACAACAACTCCAAGGGCTAGGACTATAAATTCATTGTCCTAGAGTGACCATTTCGATAATATAACTAGGGCACCAAGGGTGGGGATTATAAAATTTTAAATTTGAGCTTGATTGAATCGCTTTACAAAATATACTACTTAGACTCATGTTTAAGATGAGAGAAGGGTAATAAGATGAGGTGAAAAGGATGGCATAAATGTTACAAATTATTATTAGAAACATGTTTCTCAATATTTCAGTAGTATAATGGTCTAAAAACCTTAATGATTCTGTAATCCCTCCCTCCAATTGTGTTGTTGTAGCTTCTTTTTCCCCAAAAGGCGTGCTGGTCAAATCTTGGAATTTCAAGGGATAGGTGCACTACTTGACCAATTATTTACTTATTATCAGCTAGTTCAAAGAGGATATACTCAGAAGAAACTAGTAAGATGGTGTAATATGTCTTTGTTACTTTCTTTTATTGTACCCCTCTTAAGCTATGAGATGACACTCTTGACTATCACAATGGTTGCTATGAGTAGTAGTTGATTATCCATCAATTTTTTGTTGGCATTATGACTTATGTGTTGTCCTTGATGGCAACCTACCTGATGAGTTGTCCGTTGATGGCAACCTACTTGATGAACATGTAAACGTGATGTGTCTACATGTGACAAAGAATTTGATCAAAGGCATAGCAATTCAGAGGCAAAGGAATAAAAAAGTTGAAATTTCAAGAAGTATACACAGGTTCTGTTAAGAAAAGCCATGTATACATGTGGGTATGAAGAAGCAAAGGTGTGTACAGTTTCCACACCATGGTATTCTAAATACCAAGGGTCCTTACCATGGTATTTACATGTGGTATTGAACCCAATAACAGATTT
Organism: Pinus taeda; assembly: GCA_000404065.3. Taxonomy (NCBI): domain Eukaryota; kingdom Viridiplantae; phylum Streptophyta; class Pinopsida; order Pinales; family Pinaceae; genus Pinus; species Pinus taeda. The sequence continues at coordinate 208,367 of APFE031001796.1, read as the reverse complement.
TTGATGTCATATAAGAAAACGATAAGTTGGAGGATGGTTTTGACCTATGGTATTGGATAAGGGCTAAGCTATATAAGGAGATGAAGATCAAAGTGGTAAATGTGTGCAAGTGATGAATATCTTATGAATAGTTACATCTGAAGAAAATATGCATGTAATGGGTTGTTGATGTTTTGCTTGATCTAAAACTAAGTATGTTGCACCTGGAAATTTAATGATGGATCAGATTCAATAGATCTGAGATGACAATCTTAATTATGAGGAGATTTGATCTATGCTGAAGTGACTTGACACGTGATTTTTCTGTATATGTCGAGATCTGGGCATGTCTGAAGTTATGTATTGCAACAAAGGTTTGAGCCAAAAATTACAGATATGCATATAGGTTTTATAGCCTGAAAGGCACATACACATACGGATGTGATACTGGTAAGTCGCGTATACACAGGTTTGTTTCTTAAAAGGCATGTGTATATGTGGATATGTTTTAAGAAAAATTCATACATAAACTAGGGTTTTGATGGTAAGGATGTCTGAACAGTTTATCCAGTCTTAATGTGTTTCTGTTGTCTTTCAATGAAGTCTTCTTGATGATTTGGACTTCAACAATGATGTTTTGATTATGAAGTGATTAATTGAAGAATGTTGAAGATACTTGTTGTTTTTTACTAAAGTTCAGAGAAGGTTATATGATTGTTTTAGAATGATGATGTGCATCTGTGTATGATTCAATATTTATTTTAGAGTGACAATGGTTCAGTTTTCCCTAATTCAGTGGTTTAAGATCTGTATGCAGGTATGCTTCATGGAAAGTGCATACACACACAGGTTTTCTATTGTAAAGTAGCATATATATTTTGACATATGGTTGATCATCGTTTTTAGTGACAAAATATGGTTTCTGTGATGTGCAGTATGTTGATTGGTAATTTGGTTACAGTGCTCTAACTGTTCTAGTTATTTAAGTTTGCATTTCAATTGATTTAGTGATTGGTTGGTTATGTTGGTTCAATGATTGATTGGTTCAATGGTTGAGTTACAGTGATAAGTTTTAGTTTTGATGATTGGTTTTGGGCTTAAATGTTGGTAGTGGGTCCAGTCTAAACATTTGATGAAACGTGGCCTACAAGTTGCTATGTGTTGTAGGAGGTGGATCTAGTATGAAAAGTTATGAAACATGGTCCTCAAAGGTGTTGAATGTTGGAGCCTTCAATAAGGGAGTTGAAGCTTCCTTCCAATGGTAACTGGTAAATCAAATTAGGGGGTTGGAGCTCCCTTCTGGTGGGTGCCAGTAAATGAGATTAGGGGGTTGGTGCTCCCTCCCAGTAGGAGCTGGAGAACGAGTGAAGGTTATATCCTTTTGTAGGTGAAGGTTATATCCTTTTATAGTCAAGATTGTAAGACTTTTTTCTTTATATTAAAAATAAGACATAGACGAAAACAACGGTGGTTTTTTCCCATATTGGGTTTCCACCTTAAATCCTCGTGTTCATGTGTGTTGATTATGTGTGATGGTTTATTTTGTTCTTATTGCACATGGTTACCGTTTATATAATGTTGAAAGAAGTACCGATTCATTGGCTTAAGAAAAATAGAAGAAGAATTAACTGAAAAGTAAGTTTACTGGATATACACTAGTTGTATTAATAAAAATCACGTACACACACGAGTTACCTTCAATAAAATCACGTACAAAAATCAGGATATAACATTGAAAAGGTTATTTTTTTTAAATATTGATTCACACGCCCCGCCCCCCCCCCCCCCCCCCCCCCCAAATATTTTCCAACATTTTTCATTTACCCAAATTGGGCATGATAGTTTCACTTGAATTTTTTTCTTTTTTCTTAGGGTTTTATTTCCATTACAACATAATTTATGGCCTTGAAACAATTCCTTTTATATCCATTTATGAATTTTCAAATTAGTACATGTGGTGGCTATGATTGGCAATAGAGATTTGATAATGGGTCCCTTTGAATGGATATTTGGAAGGGGACATGTAGTAGGACTTGATTGGTTGTGTAGATGTAGATTCCACAAGGTTGAATCCTCCATTCATTGAAATGTCACCATCAATCTTAATTTATGAGGGAAATATAAGTTGTTTTCATGTCCCTAAAACCTTTTCCTTTTATTTACTTACACACCCCTTAAATATGTGTGAGCCATTGACCTTGATATTGTGGTGATGATACATGACAGTGATATTGCTCAATTGGGAATATATCAACCGCTGATTTGCCTTAATAAGAGAAATATCAATCATTCATGTCGTCTTCTATTTTTTGGATCCCTTTTTCCTTGATCTCTTGTAAAAGTTTGTGAGCCATTGATTTGATCAAGTGGGGGAAGCCTTAGAAATTGATTTTTCTCTATTGGGGGAATTTTGGTTATTGATATTCATTTATGGGGGAAACCCTATTTTTTGTGGTGTTCATTGGTTTTTCTTTTGCATTTCCTAAAATACACCATGGATTAATCCAAGCTATTAATCTAATTGCATATGGAAAATCTTAGCCAATTGTGGGTCCCTTTACATTTATGATTCTCAATGGCCTTGTCTATCATGAAACATTGTGATCCATTAGTCATCCATTGATATTGATATTTTATATGAATTTAGGTCATTCATTCATGGTTTTGTTTGAATCCATCTAAAACTTATGGCCCCATGAACACATCTAGACTATTAATATTTACTTTTGAGGAAAATATTGACCATTATTAGTGATAAAAGGATCTATGTACCACTATATATCTAGAGAATTGTAAAAACATATGAGTCATTGATAAATTCTTTGTCGGGGTGCTTTGGAATGGTTGTGTCAAAGTTAAAGTTCTTAACCCCTTGCTAGGACCAAAAATATTCCTTTCATCACGACAATTTGGGTCATTGATCCATTTTAACATTAAGGAATTTATAATATTGTTTCCAATGATTTTATTGGGGCCTTGGAATATATGTGGCCCATAATCCACCTATGCTAGAATTGTTATGCCTTTAACCATATCCTTCCTATGCATGAAAATCTAGTTATAATTAGTTGTTTACAATGCTTTTCTCTTGAGATTTACAAAGTGCTCTTTACATGACCATGACTAGATTTATAATGAGAGGCCATAAAATCCCCCTTTGAATAATAAAAAAAATGTATTTCAAGGAGGAATTTAAGGAGAATAGAGACCATACTAAGGGAAATTGGGCAGGGAATCTTTTCCAGTGATAAATTTTTCATAGTCTTAAATGCACACTATAAATTTGAAAGAGTATAATGATGGTGATTGAAAATAGATGAATCATATATTTATGGTGTAAAATGAGGTTTGAACCTAACAAAAGCTAAAGAAATGCCTCGTATTTTGGATTTCAACAAGTAATCTATATTATGCTTATCTTGTTCTTTATTAGCTTGGTATTTTTTAGAGTCAGATAGACTATAAAAACTATTATTATGAAGACGTGTGGACCTACCTACATGTTGATAATATTTGAGATTTACTAATTGATGTTATTAATGATGATAATTATGTGATTTCCTTTAAATATGAAAATTAAAAGTGAACTTCTCATACATTGATACCAATTATTTATATTCTTATATATATATATTATATATATATATATATATTATATATATATATATATATATTATATATATATATATAGCGCTACATATGGTAAATCAACAAACTTTGCTTACAAATAGATGCTAATATGTAACATTGTAAATAACATGAAATTCTTATATGGTTATACACAAACATGTGTTTTGGGGTAAGCTAACCTATAAGTTAATGGGCTACAAGATAGAAAAATATTTATAGGATTGAATTAATATTGATGACATGGACAATAGAAAGGTAGTTTTATGTTATTATGCATTATTTTATGAATTAATTAATAGTTCCAAGCATTACTATGATATGTAGTTAAGTCCGGTTTCGATAATAAGCATAATTTTCCAAATTGCTAGTTTATTACCTAGATATGAGAACAATAACATCTACACAAGATGGATGATGTCAAGGTGTAGATCTTAGTTCTCTCATAAGGGGTGGAGGTGTTTACCACTGTATATATATCAATTCTCTAAGCATTTTATATTTGTCAACATATTAGATACTTTTAAGGAAAAAGAACATGTTAATATGAAAAAAGGAACAATGTAACCTCATTTCATCAAGTTTAGTCAATGTACTCTATAAGATTGTAATTAAAAAAAAAAATTATTATAACAACATATTTATAATAAATTTGTGTACCATTATATTTTACATCCTTTAGTCATAATTAGCTATTTTATTTTTTATAAAATAAAAATAAAATAACATTAAAAATAATAAAAACTAAACAAATTAATATAAATATTTAATAACATACTGATTATGATGTTAAAAAATTAAAAAATAGATGTAATACATCAACTCATCAACTCAAGCAAATGACTCGAAACAAAGAAATAAAATAACATAAAATATCCTAGATTCGCTGAAAAGTTACATTAAGTCAACTTTCTATTTAAAATGGTGCATACGTCAATTTAGTCAAGATTGAGAGATGTGTTAATTAACTTGATTGGTTTGTTTCCCCATTCATTAACTTGATGTGGACGTGTCTCAATGCAGTGGACATTACTACATGTTGATGGTGCTGGACCCGCCAAGATGTCAGGGGATCTCCCCGGTAAGAAGTCCCAATTAGACCTCAGACTGTTTGGTGTAGGTGTCCTAGTAGTGGGTCATATAGTAATACCTTGACCGCAATTTCGCACAGAGGCAAGTAAGATAACTCTGTTGGTAGCAAGGGTGTGACAGCTATAGTGAGTCAAGGAAGGTGCATGAGAGGTTCTAACACATGGGGGTTGAGATGAGTGAGACCCTTGGAAACCTATGATAGCATGCAGTTAAGAAGGGAACACACGAGAAAAGATACATCACAACATGGAAGGCAAGTTAGCGAGCATTCCAAAGTGATGGTTAAACCAACAACACATTTTAGAAAGAATCATACATACTTATACATGATAGTCTATACATGCATGGGTAAGCAAACAAATACATATATCATTTAGAGTAAACCAGATAGCATAGAATACAATACAACATATGCATGGAAAGTGATGGCTCTTGTTATATTAAGAAGTGTAAGTTTCAATCATACAATACATCCATGTACAACCACAAGTCCTGATAGCGGAATGTTACAACCACAACCACTTACTCCTCCAAAGACATGTACTAGCTCTGTGCAGTAGAGAAGCCAAGGCTTGTTAAAATACTCTCCAAGCTCTCTCCAAGATAGTCTTATCGAAAGCTTGGATGACCAAAAGCCTCTACAATGAGTTACAATGGACTATTTATAACAAAGGGTGGGGTGACCCTTAACATCCCCCTTTGTGACAGTTCAACTACACTCATGACTCTTCATCGATTCTATGACTGTTACATCCAACTATCGACACTTGACTTACACTTGACATGACATTACATTACAATGCACATGTACCCATGTGAGAGAAAAAGCTTGAGAAACCCATGTTGGACACCACTATGATTTAGACAACCATGGAAGTCCAACTCCTCAACATCCTCATGCTGATCAACAGTAACATACTGATGCCAAGATCGATAGTCATGTTGTGGTAAAACAAAACCCCCCCCTCAGATTTTTCACTTTTATATCTCACATGGGGACCCTTTTAATTGATCGTTTGGTAATATTATTATTGGATTTTGAGAATGTGGATGACCTAAATGAGTTCGATGTGTCTTTATCTGTCTAGCTAAATTTGTTTGATCATATTTGGATTAGTTATTTGCGAATTACGCTTGTTTGAAGATTGTATGTGTTTTAACCACTTGTCTTTGAGGCTTTCTCAGGGGTTGATCATGACTTGGTTGTTGCAATGAGATCCTCGTTTGCTTGGTGTTTAGCTTTTACGATCATGACCATATTCCATTACTAGTCACGAGAAGGTGATATGGCACCTTCAGTGGCCACATCACCACACATTTCACATTTGATCACATGTGTTTCTTAGCTCTCTTCAACTACATGACTTAATACATACATTGACAAAAATAACTAATCATTAGTTAGCCATTTTTGTAAATAGATCTTAACACAAATTGTATGTATTATAATATATATATATAGTAATAAATATAATTATTAATTAATTTAGTTTTTAAATACAATATAATTTAATTAGTTGAGAATATTATAATACATTGTAAATAACCGTAGTTGAAATAAAATAGATAAATAATATTATTGTAAATAATGTGATTGATTTAAAAGCATTTTAAATAATATTGTATATATATTAAAAATATAAGCAAAACATTAACATTTTTATACAAATCATATCAAACTGTAAATTCACATTGTAATATCAAATACTGAAAATGGGAGAATGGAACACAACCCAATGTATAACCAACATTGCTACATGACCAACAACACGTTATTACCTTGGCTTTTTTCAGTGGAAAGAGAAATAAGTTGCATATCTACATGACATATTTTATCATAATGCAATGCACATGGGATAATTACGGTGTAGTCTTTAGTGCGACTTTTTGAGGCTTTTCCGGTGGCTTTTTCCAGTCAAATTTTTCTAAAATCTGGCAGCAATTTATTGAAATCGCAAGTTTGATAGGTAATTTCTGCACAATCAAAGCATTTTAGGGGTTTTTCAGGGTGATGAATCCAAATATGCAATTAAAAAACCATTTTAAATAATACAAATCAAGATTTAAGTTCAATTTTTCCCACCGGATTCCGTCACTGGAATCTCCAAAAAGTCGCACTAAAGACAACTCCTAATTGATAATTACTACAAAGTGAGCAAACAAACCGCAACTAACACCTCCCACATGGCTCTGCAACCTAAACAAGCCATCATAATCTCTAGATCCAGGAGTGTGAATCGTCACAAGAAAAACATCACAAGCTAATTTTAAAAAGGCAATTAATCAATAATCGTAGGAATTTCATTGACGTCAAACTAATTGCGAAAATTTGAGGCAAAATAGCAGCTTTGGAGTGCTTTAATCCACCTATCACACTTTGCTTTGCGGCAATACAACTATACACTGCGAGTTTAACTGAAAGATTTCTATTGTGATTTTCATGGTTCAACACATTACAAATGTTTCATCCCATCACCACATTTTCTGGGAAATGTAACCTGTCATACTGATGTATATTCACACATATCATCACAATTGCAGATTACAACTTTCATGTCAAGATTTAATTCACTATTTTGGTGACCATTGCAGGTATTTTCTGAAGCTATTGACTTTATCTTTGGAAACACAAAATTTCAGGGCGCACCACATAGCTCCATATGGGAATTTTTATGAGCAAATCCAGGCATACAAGAGGAAGGACAACTACGCAGAAAGAACAATATGGTTCCATGAAATAATTTAGCATTAGATATTTTGGAATCAAACAGCATAGGCTAGAAGAGACAAAGTGACATTCCTCGGAGATTGTTATCAAAATTGCTTCTATTTTTGCATCATTTTAAACTTCCCCATTGTTGTGCGCAATGTTCTATTTTCTGAGTTTTCCATTTTCTATATAAACTCTTTTACTGTAATGAAGAGGGGGTCACGATCCAACATAGGGGATTCTCTGCTATGATTCAATTTGCGCTTATGCACTTCTTTTTTGCACAGAGAGAGTGATTGTAGAGATTGAAAGAGGGTTTTTGGCCCTGTTTTATTGCTTAGCACTATTGCATGCAGTAAGATCATAGGTCTCAAATTCTCAAGGACTGTGTATTTTGTAAAAGGCTTTGGCATTGTTTAAATGAATTTCCATTCATGTGTCCTATTACCGGAATGCTGAATTTTTATTTTTATTTTTGTCCAAGTTTTGTAATTGATTTCAATCTTTATTCTCAATAGTATTTCTTGTTGATATCTAACATTATTGTGGGTTCAATTTTGATATGTTATTGAAGCTTTTCAGGAGCTATCTCCAAGAAGCAGAATGAGATCGAATCTATAATGAATTCATTGAAGTATATATGAGATAAATGATAACTATTTATCATTTAATCGCAAATGTATTTTGCTTTTTATTCCATTAATTAATATGAACTATTTCTTTTAGTTAATGGAAATCACATGGTGAATTCGCTCATAAACCAGTGCTTCCCCCCGTTTTATTTCATTTGCTCTCGGATTAGGAGAGGGTTATCCCATTCTAGTTCGAGATAGGATTTTCGTTTTAAATTAGTTTTTCATTTGAAAATTAATTCTACATAAAGTCCTCTTTAATTAGAGGCAAACATCTTGGTTCTCAGTGGCAAGATTTAGCCCTTTTATTAGTCAAACTTCTTGGTTGATTTTAATCTTTATTCAAAACACTAAAAAGTCAATCATAAAGATTAATGTAATATATTGTATATACATTTATTTATTTTTAATCAATAACACTTAACGTTTGACTTTTCTTTTCTTTTTTAGAGTTAACTTTAGCATACTAATTATTAATTAGTTTTCTAACATTAACTTTCAATAAATAATAATAATCTAAAACAATTAGAATAATTTTAATTTTACTTAGGTAGTGTATTTAATTATATCTTATTTTAATTAAATGTTTCCTTAAAATAATAATAACATTATTTAGTTTATTTAACATTTATTTAATATTTTAGCATAGACATATTATAATCTTGTAATAAACTAGATTAAATATTTAGTTTATTGCTATAATTATATTAGTAATATTTAGGATATATTATAGTATAGTTATTTTATTATAAAATAGTATTAGTATAGTATAAGGTATATTTATTTATATAGTATAGTTAGTTAATTAGTAAAATATCATATGATATATTAGTTTAGATTTGGGATATGAGATGAATAGGAATACTTTAGTACCTAACAAGACTTTAATGATAGTGTAGTATTAACATTGTGTTACTTTGGGATTAATAAATAGTATTAAACTAACAAGTTTCATAGGGATAACATTATCATAGTATCGTATAGGATAAACAATTAATATTAACTTAATACCATAGAGTTAGTTAGGTTAATTTCAAGTCATAACTTAGTCTTGGCTTAGTTGAGCCCCAGATCAGCTTAAGGATCACTTTCCTACCTAATGAGTAAGAGGGATGATCTGATGTCTCTTCTCCATTAATGGATGAAAGTCATATTTTGAGTCATTGGAGATTGAGAGAAGGTAACTAGGCCTAGTTAAACTAGTTGGAGTCACTAATCCAAATGAATAAGGGACGGTATTCAAGTCCTCGACTGGGTGGTTTTTTCCCCATGTTGTTGCAGCAACTTTTGAGGCATTAACAAGTCCTTGATAGTGTCTGTGTGCTCCACTGTGACATCTATCTAGAACCTAACTCTTGCCTCCATAACATCTAGGTACACTGCTTGGGTTCCTCTTTCCAACTCGTCTGAAAGCATGCACATCATTATATTCAATGCAGCCAAACCAACAACATACTTGTGCATGATGTCTACACTGATGGGCCAATCTGGGCTAGTAGCAATGCGCATCAACTCGTCGAACTATGAGTCAAGCTCTAGTTAGAGTTGTGACTTTGTCTTCACTTGGGTGAGAGTCCCAATAGATGGGATCACATGTTTGCACACCACAACATCCATACTCTTGAATACACATGCATGGGAAGTCGGTATACTAGTGATGAGCTACGGGAGCTCTTCATAGTTCGAGATCTAACTCCAGATACATGCCTTCAGCTCGACCGCACAAGCCCTCATCATCTTAGGCAAGTGAAGCGAGGCTCCCTTGTATTTCAGCGTCCATGTTTGCATGTCATCAACAGTAGCATGTAATTTCGTCATGATAGGTGCTCTTCTAGCACATCACTGCTGCCATCCGTTAAGATGGACAACTGCCTTATGCACCGTACGAAACTTGGAGTACAATGCTCGCATAACTGTGCCAAGGGAAAATACTTCATCTAGTATTGCCTTCTTTAGTTTAGCTCGGGTGGACACTGTCACCAAATCTCCTCCTTTATTTTCCATATGTAGTTCCTTAGCCATTCACTCATTCTCAGCTATCAAAAAGCTAATACTTGAGCTAGTGGCTTCGACATACAATCTGGTTGCATTAGCCATGGCTATTGGATTTATGCGCACATCAGGCACGATCACTTGTTCCTCAACTTGCGCAAGAGATATATGATCCTCCAGGGTTGACACTCTATGAGACTGCATGTTGAGACTCGTCAAATGAGATGTTGTGCATCTCTCCTTCCGGCTGATCTCCAAGGATCTCGGTGCCTCCTTGGTCACTTGAGACTTGCTCATCTTCTGGATGTAGTGAAGTGGGTAAGTCGACCTCTTGGTGGTTAGGCATGAGGTCGATGTCTTACTCCAATTCCTGCTGCTCCATGTCCGCATCCAATTGTTGGTGTGCTTGCTCTATCTCAAGAGAAAAGTCTTGCCCTTGTGATGGTTCAACTTGTCTGCTTGATGCCAGCTGGTCTGATGAATCCACTACCTATATTTCATTTGTTCGCATATGTTACATCCCCTGATGTACATGTTGCTTTTGCGCTTCCCTCTCCTATTTGCGCAACTCTTGTTCCTTCTGGAGTTACTCCTTCAACTCATGCAACTCCTTCTCTATTTCCTCCATTCTCTACTTATCTCTCTACCTTTGCAAGATTCACTTGTCGATATGTTGCCTCTTCACCTGTCTAGCCGTAGCTGCTTTCTCCACTAGTGGATTTGCTCGGAACTTGCAGCTTTTCTCTTCCTCCATGTGACTGACAATATTCCTCTTTCCTTTGATGCACATTGGTATGCTTTCCTCTACTGCTACTACTGCTATTGTTGTTGGTGCTCTCCAGGATGTTGCTTCATGTTGCTTCTCTAACCACTCCACAACGAAGCCGACCTATTCATTGGGTCTGGATAAACTGTAGCAATATATCCATGGGTCCTCGTTGGCCCAATGAAATGCCCCGTGGATCTATTTGAACTGTGCTCTCGTGAAATGATCTTTCACAATGCAATGTGGGTCATACGGATTGTAACTTCAGAGGTTGAATGGGTACTTCTTCATATGTTCTACTTCGACATCCTCTTGCTTGATACTCTGGATCTCATATAACCCAATCCACAATGGAAGAGTGGGCCAAGGTGCCTTCTTCTTCTGGTGCAATCTACCTGTCAATCCAGCCGAGATATGATATGATAATTCTTTCATGACGAGTATGTCCCAGGCAAACTTTGGTAGAACATGTGGAAGCTTCTGCGCCCTGAACATTCATATGAAGGTGTCGGATGGTGAGGCATAGAAATCAACAATGTCTATCAGTGCCTCCATTGCTTCCTTCGACATGCAGTGTGGATCTTGTTCGAATATCATCTTGTAAACTGGGGTGACAAAATGATCGAACAACCATGTGATAACTCCTCTGAAGCTGCATTCAGACAACAACTTACAATATGTGTTCACAACAGTCTCCACCGATGACTATTCCCACTCCCAGCCCAAGAACCCCCTATCGGGGAAAGATTTCATCTAAGATGTAAGTAGACATGTAGACCTATGCTTTCATAAATGTGGGTGACTGTTGAGCCTTTGTTACCTATTCCTTCAGACGATGAGCCAACATGCCAGACCAATTACATGGTTTTCCTTCTCTGGCCAGTTGGTCCAGTGCAATCACCTAACTCTGTGGGAAGGTTTCCGTGCTTTCTTGGCCATACAGTCAACATGCAAATATGACCAAGTATTGATGATCCTTCCACAATATTTTTGTTTTGTAGATCTGGTTGCATGTCAATCTAAATCAATCTGGCTCCTTTACCTAGTTCTTCAGAATGTCTCTAGAGTTGGCACTATTGTTGGGTAAGCTAAAGGGAGTCTTCATGATAGTCACAGGCTCTGACATCTGATACATCTCATCATAATATTGTGCCCAGAAGGTTGCAATCTTTGTCCCACTAACACTGCTCAAAGTCATTGTCTTGGGATCAATCTGGGAGACGATCTAGTGTATCATGTCTGCACATGGGAACGCGGGGTATCTGCATGCAATCCGGTACAAGTCGAATTTGTGAATGTTCACATACACCTGATATTCTTCGAGGTATTCCTCAAAAATGACTGTGATTGCTTCATTGACTTCTTTCCACTTCAGTTTGATGTCCTTGTCTAGAAATAACTTGGTATCTTCATAGATCAGTAAACATGCGGACACCCTTTCAACTGCTGCTCCAGTTGCACCTTCGTCAGTGTCTTTTGATCCCGATCTCTTGGAAGCCATTGATCTTGTACTACTAAGAAGTGGATGAACACCTGAAAGATCTGGAGACAAAGAAACATGCATGGCAAGAAATCTGTTAGAGAAAACCAAAGCAAATTCATGGAATGACATAACACATACCTTTGGAATGATAGGCAAAGATTGCGCAATTTCTTCTGGGTGACTGGATGTCAGAACTGCATAAAAAACAGTCTAGGTTGTCTGAGGAGACTGAATGGATGCTAAATTTGTGCAATGCACAATCTAGACTAGCTACTAACTACTGGGATTGTGCAATGTGCAATTCAAGCTGGCAATGACTGCAGGCTTAGGGACTGCATTGCGCAATTTTTTGGGCCAACAGCCTGTCCCTAGAGGACGATACTTGAGAAGAAATTCACATTTCTGGAGAGGAAGACAGGGCCTTCCTTCCCCAGATTAAGAAATGTTGTCTCAGTGAAGGCAAAGTCTAGGCCAAGGTTGGCCAGACTCACCGACAGGCAACTGAATGCAAATGTAAAAGTGAATGCATGGCGACACTAAGTGAAAACATAAGTGATTGATCATGCATGCAAACATTGAATGAAAGATTCAGTAAACAGATCAACATGCATGTGGGTGAAGCAAGTCACCGAATTGGTGACCGTTCGTGCAAAATAATTTCATGCATGCGACAGCAGTGAGATAGCAACGAAAACTAAAATGATGCTTCTATAAGCTAGTATGCATGTAAATGATGGCAAGCATTCAAAGAAATCAAGCAAACAACATTCACACAAGCGAAAACACAAAAAGTGACAGAAATGTTGAAAAAGACAAGTTGAGACCACTTACTCGTGAATAGTTGAGTCGAATGTGTCAAATATTCCTAGATGTGTAGTGGGATGTTAGAGACTCAAGATTGATGTGAAAGAATGAGCTCATGACGTGCATGCCACAATTCTAGGAAAAAGTGACACTTAGAGGAAAGTTTCTAAATGAACTTTTCATGTAACCTACAACTGCTAAAAATAGATCCCTGAATGATGGGATTCTCTTTGTATGTTCCATTTTTCTATTCTAGGAAAAAGCAAGGCATGCATGCAAGACAGTTTCCTTGGTCCCAGGCAGAACTAGTCAACCAAACTGCTCATGCATGAAGTTACTCAACTGCTAGGAGAAAATGTGCATTTCTGGCTGGGATATGGGCTAGATGCCCAAAAGATTTGCACAATTTTTGGGCAGAGTAGGTGACTGCTGCCCACAATTGCACAATTCCTGGGCTGATTAGCCCTACTGGGGAGAATTGAACAATTTTCACTAGGAGGGTTTACTCGCATAATTGTGCAATTCTGGAGCCCATCAAGCTGCCAAATAGGATTGCACAATTTCTGGAGGGAAGGTTGGTTTCCCTCCAGAATTGTGCAATTTCTTGGGGGAGTTGCTAAGATTGCAACTGGACCATGTCCAGATGAACAACCTGTGAGGGGAATGCATCAAGCTTTGATCGATAAGTTGTCTTTGTGATATAAAAACACTCAAGATTGTGTACTTGACGAAGCAAGACAAGGTGCTGTTAAAGGTTGGTAGGGAGGCTCCAAAACAAAGCTAAGGAAAAATTTTGAAGAGTGGTTGTAGACGCTACAACACTTGGTGACACACTGGTAGAACTCCAGCTCTCTGAATGGACCTTGTTTGTGAAAACCAAGTCTAACACCTCAAAAAATATTTTTAAGCTCTCAGTTCATCTTGGTTTCACACTAGCTTGATATTAAGATGTAGCATCTGCAAGCTCTTAGTCGATTGGCACATATTCCAAGCCAAGGAAACACAGTTGTTTCAATTGGGGTTGAGGGGTATATTGGTGCACAAGAAGTATAGTCTTCAGAGTCTGAGTTTCATCTCTGGTGTTGCTCCATTGCTAGTAGGTGTGGATAGTACCTCAGCGGAGTCACATAGGAACACAAGCATGGCTCCGTTGCCAGTGAGTCTGGTCAGTACCTTGGCAGAGTTACTTGCATCACCTCTCTGCATAGGAAGCCTTTCTCTTCTTTTGCCTTATTCATTTTTAATTTTGAATTTTTTTACATTTTATTTTTTTCGTTTTTCATTTTTTCAACTCTGTGTATCACTTATTCATTTCAAGGGAAGAATATGGATCCTGACTTATTGAGAGCAGAAGAGGTTTTTCCAGCATAGTTAATTATATCTCTGACATGCCTGTTAAGCTTTTCCAACTCACCTTACTCTACTTGACTGAGCTAACAAGGGTTAACCCATAAACAACCGACTAGAGTAGGTGATACTAGTTAGCACACAAGTGTTGTGTTTTCACCAAGGTTCACTTCGAACAGTACGCATTTTCCTTCGACGTATCATGCATTAAAAGTAACAAGTTCTTCATACAGAGGCAAGATTACATATAACCAAGTAGTGATAGCAGCACAAGGCCTCATGTACTTTACCCAGCTTGTTTCAAGAGTCATACATGGTTACATGCGAAGCTAACCTACGAATAAAACAAGAAAACTAACAAACAACAAAGCCAAGTAAGAGCAGAAGTAAAACGCAGAAGCAAAGTAGGTAAGGAAACAAGCAAGCGGACAAGCAAACAAGCAAATAAAGTAAGCTATCAAGCATGCAAGAAAAAAACTGAAGGAAAACACTACTCCTACTCCTAAGCTAATGGTTCATGGGCCTGATCACATGAAGTGATATTTCTAATGCAACCAACGACGCATTGGTTGACCCATGTTGGTGAAGGCTTTGTCCGTGAGCAACCCAGTTGTGTGAACCAACAAGTAAGAACGATATAACAATAAATACAACAACACTTCATGTTTCAAAGTTCCCACAAGACATAAGTGAGTGCAAGTGCATGACGAGCAGTTTGTGGACTTATCATGGTGTTGTGCGACACTGCGTGTAGCAACATAAGCACACTCTTGACCGTGACATCCAAGAAAACGAAAGAAGCAAAGATAACTTGTGTCGTGCACGTGTTATTTCAATGTAATATTCCTCCAATGCATGAGCGATAAGATTGTGTAGTTCGAGTGGAGGAAGCATGATCTGTGTGTGAGATTGATCTTAAATGCATACAAATGAGTGATGAGGAGCCTTGGGTGATTGAACAGTTTCCTAATCAAAAGTGAGACTAACCCAAAGAGAGCGAAGGATGACATAACCACCAGCTCGAGTTGAAATGCCTCAATAGTCTTGGGTGTTTCAACTTCATCATCACATAACTCATCATAGACCGATGGCTTCAAAAGATCAACTGTGATAGAGTCATTATCGTGATCAAATATGGAAGCAAATGGATCACAATCGCCATGATCAGAAAAATCAATGATTTCTTCGACATCCTCATGATCTGATGAATCAAACAGAGGGGTAGATGAAAAGTGGAAAAATTCATCCTCTGTGTTTCCGAAAAAGGTAGATGAAAGATCAAGTGGATTTTCAATGAATAACTTATCCTCTCTATTTTCAAATGATGGACCAACATTTGGTGTGCCCCGTGAGTGATAAACAATGTGTGCATCTATGGATGAAGATACACATGTGAAATCATGGATGGCAGGTTCACCAAAGATGTTAGGAAAGAATGGAGGAGGCTCAGACAGAAGGAAGTCATCCTTCGCCGAGTGTTGATGCTAAAACTCCCACTCATATTCTTCATGCATGACAAAGCATGTTTTTTTTGTAACACCAACTCCATCAATGGATTGTTCCTCATTCACAAAAGGTGTAGAGTCTAAAATCGAAGAACACAAGATAGTATCATCCAGAGGAACAACCAAGTGTGAAGACGGAGGTTATGGAATAGAATGCATATGACAACTCGATGGACTCACAACCAAATCTGCATGAAAATTAAGCGAAGTGATGTTGGGAGGATGTGAAAGTTGAATAGGTGTGTGAGCATGATCGTCAACATCACTTTATAGTGGTGGAGCTATTTGATGAGGGGATGGCAGACAGTGACTCGTCACAGTGACCACATCCATCTGAGATTGTGAAGCTCCATCACTGAAGAATGTTTAGCGAGGCTTGATTTCAAACTTCTTCTTGGGATGAGAATATGTCTTAATGCAATACTCGAATTGGTCCTAAATATAGAAAAATTTCATCTAGCTCCTCGGAGCTTGAAACTGCAAGTGATGGAAGCGCTGCCAAAAATCCATAATCGATTCATGTGAAGCCTTTCGTTCCTATAGAAGTTTTTGATCAAGATGGACTGGATCAAAATGATAGAAAGTGTCTTCAATGAGATCACAGAAGTTCTCAAGGAGTGCACGCTATTAGCTGGTAAGCTGCACAGCCATCGAAGTGGAGATTTGCGAAGTGCGTATGCAAGCAGCAAGCTGGCCTGTTCATCAAAACACATCTTCCTCATGAAGCATGGAAAGAAAGTCATGTAAGAACTCAGGCTAAGCCACTTCACCTTCACCATCATACATGTAAGTAGATAAGGGATCCAAAAACTCCCTCGTGATGGTGACATCTTCATGATTCTAAAAACATCGTGGAGGGAGAAGAGTGCAAGAATCCATGAAAGATATGCAAAGGTTCAAAACAAGATGAGAGGACACAGCTTGTCATCTGGCCCTCCTTATAGCGCTAGAAATGTTGATGGTGCTAGACCCGCCAACATGTTAGGGGATCTCCCCACTAAGAAGTCCCAATTAGACCTCACACCGTTTGGTGTAGGAGTCCTAGAAGTGGGTTGTATGGTAATGCCTTGACTGTGATTTCGCACTGAGGCAAGTAAAATAACTCTATTGGTAGCAGGGGTGTGATAGTTACAGTGAGACAAGTAAGGTGCATGACAGGTTCTAACACACGGGGGATGAGATGAGTGAGAACCTTGGAAACCTGTGATAGCACACAGTTAAGAAGGGAACACACGAGCAAAGATACATCACAACATGGAAGGCAAGTTAGCAAGAAATCTAAAGTGATGGTCAAACAAACAACACATTTTGAAAAGATTCATACATACTTATACAGAATAGTTTATACATGCATGTGTAAGCAAGCAAATATACATATCATTTAGAGTAAACCAGATAGCATAGAATACAATACAACATATGCATGAAATGTGTTGGATCTTGTTATATTAAGAAGTGTAAGTTCCAGTCATACAATACATCCATGTCCAACCACTAGTCCCGATAGTGGAAAGTTACACCCACAACCACCTGCTCCTCCAAAGAGATGTACTAGATTTGTACAGTGGAGAAGCCAATGCTCGTTACAATACTCTCCAGCTCTCTCCAAGATAGTCTTATTAGAAGCTTGGCTGACCAAAAGCCTCTACAATGAGTTATGCAGGACTATTTATAGCAAAGGGTGGGGTGACCCTTGACATGCCCCTTTGTGACAGTTCAACTACCCTCATAACTCTTCATCTACTCTATGACTATTACATCCAACTATCGACACTTGAATTACACTTGACATGACGTTACATTACAATGCAAATGTACCCATGTGAGAGAAAAGGCTTGAGAAGCCATACTAGACACCACTATGACTTAGACGACCATGGAATTCCAACTCCTAAACATCCTCTTGCTGATCAAAAGTAACATATTGATGCCAAGATCGACAGTCCTTGAAGGTGTATGTGTGCTCCACGGTGACATCTGTCTGGAACTTGACTCTTGCCTCCATAGCATTCCGGTACACTGCTTGGGCTCCTCTGTCCACATTGTCTAAAAGCATTTGCATAATTGTATTCAATGCATCCATACCAACAACATACTTGTGCATGATGTCTGCACTGATGGGCATGTATGGGCTAGTGGCAATGTGCATCAAATCATCGAGGTACAAGTCCAGATCTAGTTATACCTATGCCTTTGTATTCACCTAGGTGAGAGTCCCAATAGATGGGATCATATGTGTGCGCACCACAACATCCATGCTCTTGAATACATGTGCATGGGAAGCCTGTATACTAGCGATGAGCTACGAGAAATCTTCATAGTTCTGGATTCGACTCTAGATACGTGCCTTCAGCTCGACCGTGCTGGCCCTCATCATCTTAGGCAAGTGAAGTGGGTCTCCCTTGTATTTCATCGTCCATGTTTGCACGTCATCAATAGCACCATGTAGGTTCGTCAATATACGTGCTCTTCTAGCACATCGTTGTTGCCATCTATTGAGATGGACAACTGCCTTATGCATGGTACCAAACATGGATTACAACACTCACATAACTGTGTCAAGGGACAATACTTCATTTAGTATTGCCTTCCTCAGTTCATCTCGGGTGGACACTGTCACCAACTCTCCTCCTTGCTTGGCCGCCTGTAGTTCCTTAGCCATTCGCTCATTCTCAACTATCAGAAAACAAACACTTGAGCTAGTGGCCTAGGCGTACACTCTAGTTGCATCGGCCAAGGCTGCTGGATGTTTGTGCACGTCAGACAAGATCACTCATTCCTCAACTTGCCCAGGATATGTATGATCCTCCGGAGTTGACACTTTGCGAGACTGCACAACTCTATGTTGAGACTCATCGAATGATATGTTGTGCATCTCTCCTTCCAGCTAATCTCCAAGGATCTTAATGCCTTGGTGGTCACTTGAGACTTTCTCATCATCTGGATGCAGTGAAATGGGTAAGTCAACCTCTTGATGTTGAGGCATGAGGTCGGTGTCTTGCTCCAATTCTTTTTTCTCCATGTCTGCATCCAACTCTTTGAGTGCTTGCTCTATCTCATGAGCGAAGTCCTTCTCCTGCAATGGTTCACCCTGTCTGCTTGATTCCAACTGCTCTGATGAATCCACTATCTATACGAGTGTTGTTTCATCTACTTTTCACATGTTGCACCCCATGCTATACATGTTTCTGTTGTGCTTCCCTCTCCTATTTACGCAACTCTTGTTCCTTCCAGAGTTTCTCCTTCAACTCATGCAACTCCTTCTATGTTTCCTCCATTCTCTTCTTGTCTATCTGCCTTTGCGTGATTCACTTGTCGCACTATTGCCTCTTCACCTGTATAGCTATAGCTACTTTCTCCACAAGTAGATCTTCTCGAAACTTGCAACTTTTCGCTTCCTCCATGCTATCGATAATCTTCCTCTTGCCTTTGTCACGCACTGGTATGCTTGCCTCTGCTGCTACTACTGGTGCTAGTGTTGGTGCTCTCCGGGATGCTCCTTCATGTTTCTTTGCTAACCACTCCACAACAAAGTTTACCTATTCATTGGGTCTGGATAAACT
The DNA here is from genome assembly GCA_000404065.3 of Pinus taeda. NCBI lineage: Eukaryota > Viridiplantae > Streptophyta > Pinopsida > Pinales > Pinaceae > Pinus > Pinus taeda. Next base: position 188,867 of record APFE031001796.1, on the reverse strand, counting down.
ATAGAAATATCTCCATGGGTCCTCCTCAGCCCAATGAAATTCCCTGTGGATCTAGTTGAACTGTACTCTCATGCAGTGATCTTTCACAATGTAATGTGGGTCAAACAGATTGTAACTTTAGACGTCAAATGGGTACTTCTTAATATCTTCTTCTTCGACATCCACTTGCTTGATACTCCAGATCTCGCATAACCCAATCGGAAATGGAAGAGCAACCCAAGGTGCCTTCTTCTTCCGGTGTAGTCTAGTTGTCGATCCTACCGAGATGTGATATGCTACTTCCTGCATGACGAGTATAGCCAAGGAAAACTTCGGTAGAACATGCAGAGGTTTCTCCATGCTGAACATTCATATGAACGTGTCAGACGGTGAGGCATACCAATTAGCAATGTCTATCAGTGCCTCCATTTCTTTCTTTGACATGCAGGGTGGATCCTGTTCGAATATCATCTTGTAAACTAGGGTGAAAAAATGATCAGACAATCATGTGATAACTCCTCTGAAGCTGCATTCAAACAACAACTTACAATATGTGTTCACAACATCTCCATCGGTGACCATTCCCACTTCAAGCCTAGGAACCCCTGTTGGGAACAGATTGCATCTAAGATGTAGGAAAACATGTAGACCTCTGCTTGCATACCTTCGGGTGATTGTCAACCCTTTGTTACCTATTCCTTTAGCTGATGAGCCAACATGCTAGACCAATTACATGGTTTTCATTCTCTGGCCAGTTACTCTGTGGAAAGGTTTCCATGGTTTCTTGGCCATACAATCGACATGAAAATATGACCAAGTATTGATATGCCTTCTACAGTATCTTTATCTTGTAGATATAGTTGGATGTCAACCTGAATCAAGCTGAATCCTTTACGCAATTCTTCAGAATGTCTCTCGAGTTAGCACTGTTGTTCGGTAAGCTGAAGGGAGTCTTTATGATAGTCATAGGCTCTGACATCTGATACATATCATCATAATCTTGTGCGCAGAAGGTTGCAAGCTTTGTCCCACAGATTCTGCTCAAATTCACCGTCTCTGGATCAGTGTGGGAGATGATCCAGTGTATCATGTCTGCACATGGGAACGTGGGGTATCTACATGCAATCTGATACAAGCTAGACTTCTTAATGTTCACATACACTTGATAGTCTTCGAGGTCTTCTTCAAAAGTTCCTGCAAATGCTTCATTGACCTCTTGCCACTTGATTTTGATGTCCTTGTCTAGAAATAACTTGGTATCTTCATAGATATGTAGACATGCAAACGCTCGTTCAACTGTTGCTCCAGTCGCACCTCCATCAGTGTCTTTTGATCCCACTTTCTTGGAAGCCATTGATCCTGTACTGCTAAGAGGCGAATGAACACCTCAAAGATTTGGATACAAAGCAACATGCATGGTAAGAAATCTGTCAGCGAAAACCAAAGAAAAATTGGAGAATGACATAGCACATACCTGGGGAATGATAGACAAAGATTGCACAATTTATTCTGGGAGGCTGGTGTCTGGCTGCTAGAACTGTGAAAAAAGCAGTCTAGGTTGTCTGGGGAGGTTGACTGGTTGTTGGATTTGCGCGATGCACAATCCAGACTAACTGTTGACTGTTGGGATTGCTCAATGCGCAATTCCAACTCACAGTTACTGCAGGCTCAGGGACTGCATTGAGTAATTTTTTAGGCCAACAGTCATTGTCCCTCAGAGATATGCCAAATAGTCTTGGAGGATAGTTCCTGGGAAGAAATGCGCATTTCTGGAGAGGAAGACAGAGCCTTCCTTCCCCAGATTGCACAATGTTGTCTCAGTGAAGGTAGAGTCTAGGCCAAGGTTGGTGAGACTCGCCGACAGGTGTAAAAGTGAATGCATGGCAACACTAAGTGAAAATAGAAGTGACTCATCATGCATGAAAACATTGAATGAAAGATTCAGTAAAAAAATCAACATGTATGTGGGTGAAGCGAGTCACCGAATCAGTGACTATTCGTTCAAAACAGTTTCATGTATGCAACAGCAATGAGATAGAAATTAAAACTGAAACGGTGCTAGTACAAGCCATTATGCATGTAAAAGATAGCAATAATTCAAAGAAATAAAGCAAACAACACTCATACAAGAGAAAACACAAAAAGTGACAGAAAAATACAAGTTGAGACCACTTACCCATGAATAGCTTAGTTGGATGTGTCTGTTGGGTACCAAATCGAGCTATCTTTTTGTTGCATTTCCATCACCCTTTTTTACCTCTTTACACTTATTTACCTATGTTTACTATGCTAAATCTGCAAGGTAATTAGCCCCTTTTCTATCCCTTGGAATATTTTATTAATGAAGTAAAGTCACGAGGTTTTCCTATTCACGGCACTAAAATGTACGTTTGACCGCAACTTCTAGAGAATAGGAACCAACGCTTCAACATCCCGCAACAGATCCGCAATTCACAGCAATAACCAGCCATAGGGAGGCCGCATAGCTGGAATTGCAGATCCCTGAACCATTCTTGGGCCTTTCACTGATCTTGTCTATCTGGTGTTGGTGTCGTTCCAAAATAATGTGCATTTCTGGCTATACGGTTACCAAGTTTTGGGGAAAGATGTTGTTCTCCCTCGTTTTGTATAAAAGATAGGGTATTCTTGTAATTGGGGGACTCCCCATCAATAATGTAATTTCCCTTTTCAGATTAATAAAGTATCATCTATTTTGCTGCTCCAATCTTTCACTATGACTAATGCAGCCTTGATCAGAGAGCTGGGCCCGCTCTTCTGATCAGGTGGTCCGTCTTTCTGTGTGTGTGTTATTTGTTATTTTATGCTTGTTGATATAGCTCTTTAATTCTTGTAATCACTTTTCTGGAGTTTTGTATCTAGTTTAGTTTTACAGCAATGTTTTGAATCTTAATCGCGAGCCCTTGGGTAGAACGGATTGTACTCTCACCCCTGCATATACCTTGTGCGTTGCCTTGAAAGGATACACACCTAAATTGATAAATTAATGTAGGAAAAGGGTGAATAAATCGTTCATACCTGGAACCCAACATTTTGGCATCATTTCCATTACTCCAATAATGTTGTTACTCCACTAGTGTTGTTACTCCACTAAGTGTTGTTACTCCACTAGTGTTGTTACTCCACTAAGTGTTGTTACTCCACTGGTGTTGTTACTCCCTATTGTTGTTACTCCCTGCTGCTATTACTCCTTGTTGTTGTTACTCTGCTAGACATTTTGTTGTTACTCCATCTTAAGGTAGGCCCCCAGGTACGTCTCGATGACTTTTACGAATTTAATTAAAATATTCCAAAAAGACAGTAATACGTGCCGTAGACGGCCGCAATTAAGTTGGGGGGGAACCATCATAAGAAACGATGGCGTACCACAAAAATGAATTCATGATACATGATTCACACCAAACTAAATCTAATAATTACGGTACTCTGTAATCACTACCTCGATGCATTGGAATGTGTATTCGTACGTGAAGAGTCATAACCAATCACCTCACCAACATGTTGCATTAAACCACTGAAATACCCAACAACACTGCCATAACCCGCCATCATTCCCAAATGTACTAGTACTATTTTCATCCGTTTCCCTGAAGCGACCATGAAATTATTACAGTTGCCAATGGTTTGGGTCCCTATCATTCTCCCCTACTAGCTAATTATATTCGTCATGATGATCCTGCCTCTACAACGATGGGTGGACGGTCTATGCGGCATGAGCTAGAAGATACAACGAGAGTTCGGAACAGGCACGAGGTATGGCAGGTCTTTGAAAACATAGGATGGAATGTCTACTTTGATAGGTTGAGGGGGTCCAACAAGGAAATTGCAGCAGAATTTGCACTCAACCTAGGAGACGGAGGAAGCCATTGCAGAAGTTAGTGGGCTCCCTCAAAACAGACAGCGATGGTTTTCAAGAAGGACTTCCCTTCCAAAGTTTCCCGAAGCCTTTTTGTAGGCAAGAGAAAGCATCATGTAGAAGGGTCGAGGATATGACTGAAACTCACTACCACATCCATGGGGAGGAGTAGCAGAGTTTGTCATAAAATATATAACTTGTGAGGGGAGATACTCCACCATATTCAAATACCATCTCCGAATATTAGCTCACCTCCGATTTCCCCAAGAAGAGGCTTTTTCACTAAATATGCCTTATTTCTTACTGAGAAGTCTTCATCTGATGGAACATTCGACTCAAGGGTCACAACAGGTGTTGGTGGTCATTACCCACGATGGGTTGATCTAGCTGTCGGTGATAAATGCCATCAGACGAATCCTGATTCTGTGGGAATTGTTTCGGGATTCCATAGAGGAAGAGATAGCAGTCACTGTGGCTGCCAGGGAAGATGAACCAGAAGCCATGGAGGAAGAAAATGCAAGAGAAGATGATTATGTTGACCAAGTGGAGCCAAAAGAGATGGAAATGGAAGATGAAGAATTTGAAGAAGAGGTTGTTCTCCAAGAGTGAGCAGAAACCATGGAACCAATGGAAGATGTAGAAGTCGACATAGAAAGGCCCACTAGTACCACGGCCCAGGCTGACCCACAAGAACCAGCCTCGATTGTGGAACTAGAAGAACAAATAGATAGCATGATAACAACAGAGGCAGTACCACAACAAGCATGTTGAAAAGTGTGCAACAAGAAATGCTAAATTTAGAATGTGCTAAAAATAAACCTGTTAAAAATAGTATGTCTAAAAATAGCAATTTGGCCAGTGAGGTCATTGGCCACATTGGGTGAGAGGTGAAATTGCTAAAAATAGAAAGGTCTAAAAATAGCATTTCTGGGTCCCTTCCTACTTATAGCAGTCCTTAGTCTATCTATAGGAAGTAAAATTAATTTTGGTCTTAACAGCAGTTTGAAATATTAATTAATTAATTCAGTTGAGTTAATTAATTAAGGAAATTCAAATTTGAAGTCTTTTTGAGGATGCACATGAGTTTCCTCCACTAATTGAGGGAATAAGCATCAGTTCTATAATAAGAGAATTAGTTGACTTAGTTTTAACTAGTCAAGTCCAGTTAGATTATTTTAACAAGTTGTTAAAATAATAAAATATAGTTTGTTAATGCTTGCATGCATGTGACAACTATTATTTTAGATAACTGAGGATTTACTCATGGATAACTGTTGCATGTCAGTTCTGTCAGAGACCCAGTTGAGATCAGATGTGGGACACTGTACTATCAGATGCTTAACTATTTCTAGTAAGTAGTTTCTGCATGGTTGAGGGACTAGTGTTCTCAAGGAATACATAGTTGGACCATCGGTTGTTTTTGGTATGTTGGAATTAATAGCATATGATTTTGCTATTATTTCCTAAGCAAACTATGTAAGGACCATAGGGAAAGCCTATATAAATAGGGCTTGGGTGGTTCATGAGACATATCTTCATATCTTCATAGTTAATTGGGAACTGAATAACTTGAGAGCTAATTCTTTTTGTATTGTGAAGATGATTTCCGCCTGATTGATAATACATGGTTGGGGTTTTATGCTGGTGCTTTCCCCTGGATATATCTTGTGTTATGTGTGATTAATTCTCTTGATCAGTTATGCATGTTTCTACTTGATGTTGCTCATGAATTGATTATGCTTCCGCTTAATGTTTTGTAGAAGTAGAACAAGTGTTATGCTTTAGGACATTGCATATATTGTTTTTTTCTACATGTGAAATTTCTACATTATTGAGTTGTCCATACAACATTCATAATAAACTAGAACTTCTCTAGATCTTCACTCCCTATGCCCTTGAAGATCGGAATTTTCATTGCGTTCACCATGTTGGAAGGTGGTGGTGGAGGTGGAGGTGTGGGCGAAGGTGTATGTGGTGGAGGTGGAGGTGGCAGTGGAGTGGATGGATTGTTTGTTCTAGGAATCCCCTGAGTGATTAGCTGAATAGCACTACATGGCATAGTCTTCCTCGCCCCTTCGTCGTCACTTGAAGGAGGTCCAATCAACGGACTATACTCTAGTTTTGATCCTTTGCGATTTCTAAAGAATCTTCCACTTCGCGTAGCTCCA